>JAVKPL010001388.1:0-16693 GCA_032173675.1 Gastrolobium villosum | reverse complement strand
ATGTACCACCACTAAACCATAGTATTGCTGAATGCCTACTTTTCAGCCATGCAGTTATTTTTTATTTACTTCATGGAAAATTTTATTTAGTTTCAGAAAATTGATTGTCCCATTTTGAACCCTAGGAGTGGTTTAATCAATCAAAGAGTTTCACAACAGTTGGCAATAATAGTTTACTAATAGGAAATGAGGATGAGATAGCTTTAAAGACGTTCAAACACTTTAAATTTAATTTCAAAGCAATAAAGGGGATAAGAGTGTAGGTAAAACAAATAACCATATTTGAAGTTTACTCTATAGCATACTAAATATTATATTTTATAATTTCTTACGAGACTCTGTAAAAAAACAAGGAAATGTATATTTCAAATAATTAAGTTTAAAATTGCTAATTCATTCATAAGTTGAGATTTTGGATATCCGTGATTATGTTTTTAACCCAGTTTGAAAAATATGATTTTATTTGTGCCTTGTCTTAAGGACTCACTTAACTTCAGGATTCAAGGACACCCCATGAAGCTTGTTGAGATGGAAGGGTCCCAACTGCAGGTTCAGGTTTATATGCTATCTCGGATTATCATTAAGTCTATGGGTCCACCCTTTCTTTTTTAATTGGTAAGTTAAGTAAATTATTCTAAGATTTGATCCGAGTGCTTGTTAAATGGACGAGAAATTTATTTTGATCTCTAGTCCAGGATGAGAGTTTTGACATTCTTTATTAGTTTATTTAAGTTAGTCTTGTAGGCGGTCGACAACCAATTTAATCATATTTAGTTTCCTTTTCTGACTTGAATCTTCCAAATCCATAATATTATTCTTTTATGTGAATTCTATTTTTTTTCTTTCATTTTCTTCTGAAGGGCTTGATGAAGGTGCGTGATGAACACATGATTTCTTTGTATATTACTCTATTCTTTTTCCTTCCATTATGGCTTAATTTCTTTGTATGTTGTTGCCTCTCCTTTCTTTTTTTTTATGACAGCATACAGAAAAGCCACTTCCATTGAGAGCAAATGCCCTTAAAAGGTTAGTGTGTTTTGGTTTTTACTCCCCTGATTACGACTTCCAATTCAAGTATCTTTCCTAGTTTCATTTCCTATATTTGTTTCAATTAACTTGGAGAATTTCCAAATTTATATTTGGTTTTTGTACTAAGTAACATTTCACCGATTGTTTGATTATTGTGTACTTGGGAGGACATTCTCATGGTCCAGACCCTTCGTCTAGTGATCTGGAAACAACCACAAATTCCCATTATGAATCCAGTGAAATTTCGAGAGACTGAGGGTGAGATTTTTTTGGGAAACCTAGAAGAGAGAGAATGAATTTTTGTCTCAAGATCTAGGGAGAGAGGGGAGATCTAAAAAGTTAAAAATTAAAAAAGAAATCATTTGGGTTCTTTGTTCAGTTTTTTTTTTCTTTATAATTTATATATATGTATAATAGGTTTCTGCATCGTTGCAATATACCAATCCAGCCTTACCAAGGGCTAACAGTAAAACTCTATGTTTTATTCCTTGAAAATTAATAGGTAATTTTTTTTCTTATAATTTTTTTAATTTGTAATATCCATTTTCGAAATCTTCCTTTCTCACAGAGATATATATCATCCGAAGTTTTTTCTATTAAGTAATTTTGTATTTTACTTGGATGATTTATCTATAAATTTGTGTGATATTTTTACTAATCAGGTTCCAAATTTTTTTTCCTTGTCTTTCTGCCTTGACCTCTCTAATATGTGATGTAGTTGGTTTGTCTTTTGAATTTGCAGCATCTAATTGTAGAACAAGTATCTCGTATGGGTTTGAATTCTCTTCTTATTGTATGAAAGCCAAACAAATGTCGGGTTCAAGGTTTCTCTTCAGTAATGGTATCCTTTCAAGCTTTCAAGGTTTCTTTTCTGTTTACTTTAGTCCATTAACCTATTTTGTTCCTTTGTTGTGTCTCCTCGATATTTTTTAACCAAAACCAGTGAGAAAAAAGAGAGTTTGCCACAAAAATTTGAAGCCTCAAAATATACTGGTTTGTTTTATGTTCTTGCTGATATACATTTTAAGTTAGAATTCTTTCTTAATATCCCTTGGTGTACATTGTTTGTTACATAAAAAAAATTTACATGCTAGGGGGCCATAGCCTTATTGTGGTGATAATTGTTGTTCATATCCTTTGTGTTTCACTTCTGGGTAAAATATAGCTTCTCAAGTTATTGCTGTCGTTTTTTCCATGACATGAATATCTTATCAAGTTATTGCTGTATATGTTTAGATTGATCTCTTTTTATTAATAACTTCAGTAAAATTAAGTTTGGATAAGTAGTGCAGTACTGAAACTAGTGTTATGTGTAGGTAAAAGGGCTTTTATTGCTGGTGTGGCTGATGACAATGGATATGGTTGGGCAATTGCAAAATCTCTTGCTGCAGCAGGACCTGAAATTCTTGTTGGTAGATGGGTACCTGTAAGTTCTTTGTTTTTCTCCTTTTGATAAAAATGGGGTACCTCTGTCAATTTGTGAATCTGTGAAGTTCTCTGTATGCTACTATAGATATGTTCAATTTAGAAACTGAGTTTGTGCCACCTTCGAAGAATCACTTGCAGAAACTCCAACAGACAATTCAAGGGGAAATGCTTGGAATGTTGTTAGCCTCCAGATGAGACAAACCCATACCAAAGTAGACAATTCAACTACGTAAATTGATCTTGGCATAGGTTGGCCAAAGTAAGCATGCATATCAAGATTCATGATGAGGCACACACCAGAATTTTAGGTGTCGAGGTGTCCTCCCTGTACTCTCTGAATTCCTATAAATACCACTCACCTATATTCCAAATCTGCACACACAAACAAATTAAGATTACACGGAGGTACAAGATTGAGAAATGGAGAACTTCCCCGTGATCAACTTGGAGAATCTCAATGGTGAGAAGAGGAAGGCTATCCTCGAGAAAATTAAAGATGCTTGCGAGAACTGGGGATTTTTTGAGGTACCTCAACGAAAAAAGCTATCAAATATGATCCAGGATGCCATACAAGATCACTTTTGTTATAATATTTGATCCCAAAGTATGAAATGAGGGAAATTGATATATGTGTAGTATCAAATTTAAAATACACATAACATAAGGAAGCTTCTGTATTTTTTAAGTCCACCATAGCTCCCCCTATAAATATATCAAGATATTATCTTATTTCAAAGATGGATATCAGAATTTTCTGAATTATTATTTTATATTTCTATAAGCAATCCTTTATATATAACTAAAATTATTCAAAGGGTGAAATGCTACCTTGACAGGTCTGCATAACTAATTGAACTGTCAAATTTATAGTTGTAGTTTCTATTAAAAAAAATGCCTTGTAGCTGCAACTGGTGAGGTTGGTTTCCCTTGTGTAATCTCAATTTTAAAACTTCAAACTCTTTGATTTATTTGCCTTAATTATTCCTCATCTCTCTTTGATAAATAGAGGACGAGCCTTGGAAAAACGGTAAGGTTGCTTCTTATGACCGAAAGATCACAGGATCGAGTCTAAGAAACAGTCCCTTTATACAGCCGCCTCAAAGTTAGAGAAGATACGGTACAGTACTAAATTGAGTTTGTTTTTATGTCTTTCACCATCTAATCTCATGAAAAAATATCTTTTATGTCTTTCTAAAAGATTAAATTCCCAACCTTTTTATTTTATGTCTTGCTAAAAATAGGGTCGTGAAATGGTTATAACAAGTAAAGATGATAGAATAAATGTGTTTTTGGGTGCTGGCATTAAAACCAAGAACAATAGTGTAAAAGCATATTTTTCAAGATTCATTTTTTATTTTTAAAGGTTGACAAACATCTCACTAATATTTTAAAAAAATTAGTTCTTGTTAATTCTTACTCATATTTTTTTTCTTGTCCAGATTTTTTAAAATTCGTATTTGGAGATCTTGTTAATTCAGATTTTTTAAACTTCATCAATTATGCAGATCTCGCATTTCCTCGCTTTTGTCTCTAATCAGAAACACACTTTTTTGTATTGATTTACTATTATATCTATTGATGAAGTATTTGTGCAGGTTAGTTTGAGTGCATTTGCGTTCTTGTTCTCAGAGCTTGTTCAGTACAACCAAATGCAGGTTGACAATATTGGCGAGCTCGAGCAAAGATGATCCTCTCATTTATTCCAAGCTGGGAGAGATCTTTGGTATTGCTAAGGATGATTTGTTTCCTTGGGTTCAGGACAGTAATCAATTAATGTAACATTTTAGTTATATGTCAATATTGCTTTGTTTTGGGTACTTTATTTTTAATTTGTGAAGCTTGTAGAGATAATAGTACAAGACTTATGTTTTAATTTGTAGTTGTATTGACAATGTGATTACTTTTATGATTAATTTGTAAAAGACTTATGTATTTTGTTTTTGTCATATGTTTGGATCTATAAATTTTTAATGCTAGGCTTTTTATATTGATCTTTATTATTGTTTCTAGTTTTTTTTTTATAATGTTATAATAATTTTAATGTTATAATAACAGCTTTGATCATAAACAATAAATGTATTTATGATCAATGAAATCACTGTAAAAATTTAAGTCAAATTATATAATTAAATGAATTTTACAATTCAGTGGCTATTTAAAATATTTATGTTTACCAAAAAAAAAGTTATATTCATAGAAACCACCACAGAAAAATAATTTTTTTTTAAATGAATTACACGATTTAGCGGCGGTTCAAAACCGTCGCTATAAAAAAATATTATTTTTTTGCAATAATCAATGGCGGTTTGTATATATTTTGCGGCGGTTTGTTTTTTCGCGTCGGTTATTCCGACGGTTCCTGCAAACCGACGCTAAAATTTTTAACGTCGCCAGTTTCTGAGTCGGTTCTCAATTGGCCACTGAAATTTTTAGTGGCGGTTTGAACCGCCGCCAAATCTAAAATAAACCGCCGCTAAATCCCGCTTTTGGTGTAGTGTATAATGTGGGTTAAAAGGGAAGGATTAGCAAAAATCCTGAAATTGAGGTCAAAATGTGTACCAAGGGAAAAATGGTAATTTGCCAAAAACGTAAATCGAAGCATGAAAAATGGAGTAGGAGAACTCAAATGATAAAAATAATCCCAGAAATGGATTCAGGATGAAAAATTGAGTATGAATTTATATAATATAATGTGGGTTAAAAGGGAAGGATGAGCGAAAATCCTGAAATTGAGGTCAAAATGTGTACCAAGGGAAAATGGTAAATTGCCAAAAACGTAAACCGAAGCATGAAAAATGGAGTAGGAGAACTCAAATGATAAAAATAATGCCAGAAATGGATTCAGGACGAAAAATTGAGTAAATAGGCAAGTTTTGAGAATTTTGATGAATAATGATTTTCCCGGTGTAAAAATACTGCAGTATAAGTGTATCGTTAAGAGTGAAATTTTTATGAGTACCTTAGGAAACAAAAATATGTCATGAACCAAAAAAATATGTAGATTATGAATTTGTGATCAGAATTAGGTGATGGATTAAAGTTAAATCGTGTGTGGGACCCACCTGTGGCATAAGTGAGTCAAACTCACCATTTTTTCCTCACTTTCTCTCTCCTTCTCCTTCTCCTCTCTTCACGCGGTTCAACCCTCCCTCCATGGCCAAGAACTCAAAACTCCCATTTCTTGTAACTTGCTCATTTCTCCACCAAATCAAGTGATCTTTGGCTTGAAACTTGATGCAAATCACCTTCTAAAGCCATTGGTAGTAGTATTAAGCCATGAAACCCACCACATTTTGAGAAAAAACCTCCCCAAACCCACGGCCAAGTGTTGTAGATTTGTGTTCATGGAGTTGTTTGGAGCTCCAATGGTTGGATATGTTGTGGTGGAGCCTTATGCCATGAATTTGGGTAAGCTTCTTCACCATTTGAATGACTTAATTTGTGGATTTGATTTATGAACCCTAAGTGGGAATTTGTTGATTGGTGTGATTAGAGAACTCAATTGGGAAAAGTTTGTACATGAATGTGTCTTAGAATAATGTGTATTAGCTATAAATGCAATAAAAATTATTGAGGAAAAATGTGGATTTTATAACTTAAAAAATTTGAAGGTCATGAAATGGTGAAGTTGAATTGTGTGAGGATTGTGTGGAGAGTTGTTGTATGATGTGGTAATATGATTATATGATGAGTATGAGTGTTGAATGGGATTGAATACCCCTAGATTGATGGGCATGAGCAATTCGACCTATTGAGGTTATGGTTGGTTTGATGATATAAAAATGGTATAATTGGGGTTGTATGTTTGTAAGTGGTGTTTAAATGGATAATAGGTTGGTATGATGTTGGGGAATTGGAAGAATGTTGAATGGATTGAGTATGTGGTAAATTGTCCTATGATGATGTATAAGGAACCATAAGTGTAAATAACCCTTTGGCCTAAGTGAATGAGTTTGAGTATGAGTATTTTGAAATTGAATTATTGTCTTGGAATTGATTGATGATCATGATTGTTGATCATTCAGGTCGCCTCTCACGGACGCTATGGAAGCGGATTAAGCTTGGAGCTTACGTATGGAGCATTGGCATGGGAGTTGAGGTAAACCTTTGGAACTTGGGTTTAGTCCCTTGTGTGCTCCACCACACCTAGTGGAAGGTTATGGTTGGATTTTGTGTCATTGACATTGTGTGATTATGTATTTTCATGCATTATTGCTTGATTATGTGACATGCTTGGAGCATGTTGTGTGTGAATTGTTTGATCTCTGGCCATTAGATTTGTGTTGGTTTGGACTTCCGCTGGATAATTCCGCTGGGGATTCCAGTTGGGTTTTTCCGTGGGACCGACTCTAGGAGCGGTACTAGGATGATCCAAACGTGGGACTTCCGCTGGATAGGGCTCATGAGGAGTTCCAGTTGGGTTTTGCCATGAGGTCGTCTCAACCATGGGAGAGGCACCAAGAAGATTTCGGGAGTTATATGATGGGGTCCTTGAATGTAATCCAGCTGTGGATGTTCTTGGATTGTGCCCAGTTGTTGTGATATTGTATGTCATGCATTTCATACTTTGTTATATGTTGCGCATTGAGTGAGCCATGGGGTGGAGTGATCCTCTAGTACCCTTGGTTTACTGAGATATATTTGTATATCTCACCCCGTGTTTGGGGACATCATTTCAGGTTAGGTTGAGCCTGGAGGAGTGGAGCATGAGGTGCTTATGGAGGGCATAGTGTGTTGGAGGATTCCATTGGATACACATAGCATGGTGTTTAGTATTTTAGGACTTAGGTCATGAACTTGTTGCATGTTGATATTGCCATGCTCTTGTATGTTCATGACTTTATGTTAAGCCCTTTAAAATTGATGTATATTTATGCCTTTAGTTTCTATTGGTATTTTGGTGAGCATGGGACTTGTCCATGGCCACACACATTGTATTTTGAGGCATTGAACACTTATGATGTAAAATGAGCCATATGATATGTAAATGGCAACACAATTGGTGAATGAGGTAAAATGGTACATTGGTATTAGAATATGTATGAGGGAAGGACCTAGAGCCTATATTAGAACTTGGATAGTGTGTATGTTAAGTATCAAGGTGTTAGGAGTAAGTTACCTCACTTATTTTGGGTCCTAAAAGCTGTCATCTTTCATTTTTACTGCATAGTAATCGATTACCTTTCATTGGTAATCGATTACCATGAAACATGGGACGCAAAATGAGCCATTATGAACAAAGTAATCGATTACCTGAGCATTGGTAATCGATTACCTAGTTCAGTAATCGATTACCAATGCTTGGTAATCGGTTACCTAAGAACAAGGGAGCTGAAATGAAGCTTCTGCCTCATTTTGAAATTTGAAAGTAAACTGGCCTTTGAAGGCCGATGCATGTAAAGTGTAAAACAAAACTTTTTACAGCGGAACATACATGCACACATAGGTTCATGCTTTAAGACAGCATGATGTTACCTTGTTTTTGGCCTGATCAGTCAGGGAGATCAGATGTCAGGCTTGAAGGGTTCAAACCCTCTAATGGTGATCCACACCACCGTTCGTCAATGATGCAAGAACCCTTTCTTGAAAGCCACCAGATGAACACCACAGTGAGGCTTGCTATGCGCACAAGTGGTGAAGGTGGAGGCTAGGTATTCTGTTTGGAAAGGTGTAGTGAACTACCCTACAGAATGGTGCATGGATGGAGGAGAGTTGGCTAGGTTTTCACAAAACCCTAAGGTGAGGAACAAGTCATGCGCACACTTGGAGAGGAGGAGGGATTTAAATCATTCAAAATGAAAACAACATTTCAAAAACATTTGAAATTTGCGCATGGATTAGGGAGGATAAGGTGGAGCAGTTGCAAAACAAACTTTGCCAACAACCTCCAATCTTATCCACATGAAATTAAGTTCAAAATAATTTAAACTTAAATTCATAAACTATCATATAGTATATACTTTTCATGCGCATAATTCAGCCCTAGAAAGGGTCCAAATATATTGAGTAGTTACATTCAAAATTTGAATCAACTCACCCACTGATTCCCTCAACCACCAAATCTGAATGGAGCTTTGTTTTAAGTGATAAGATGACATTCTTATCACTTAAACTTGCGCACCAAACAGCCAAGGAAGTGCTTCCAAAGATGCTTCTTGATCCAAGGAATATGCTCCAATAAGATCCTGTCTTATCCTTTTGTTATGAAACAACTTTTCAAAACCAATTCAAATTCGAATTCAAACACTTGAATTCAAACGTTCAAACATTCAAATTCAAAATTCAAAATTCAAAATTTCAAATTTCAAATTCAAAATTCGAATTTCAAAATTCGAATTTCAAAATTCAAATCCAAATTCAAATTTCAAAATTCAAATTTCAAATTTCAAATTTCAAATTTCAAATTCGAATTTCGAAATTCAAATTCTAAATTCAAATTTCAAAATTCAAATTTCAAATTCAAAATTCGAAATTCAAATATTTGATTATTAATTTAACTAATTAAATTAATTAGTAATGGCTTGGACTATCCAAGCCCATTACTAAACTCCATGCATCACCCACCCATTTAGGTGGGCTTCCAAACAGCTTCTTGGGCTAACAACCATTATTAGGCCCAATACCTTTAAAGCTAGTCCATCATGACTACAAGGTGTTAGTGTGTGACCCATTAGGTCCAACTTAGCTTCTGACATAACTGGGCTTGGGCCCAACAAGCCCACAACCCAATTAATGACAACACAGAGCACTAGCAATGCTTTGTTGCCCCAGACTATTCAGATTAATGACTTGATCAACCTATTGCATATATTTGGTTACCGTATGTATTTCCCTTCATCTCGGTTATCTTCCCATTAACCTAGGGTAAGGAAATGTATCAACCCCTGCGGTTTAGGGTAAGCTTTATTCGAAATAGGGAATCTTCAATTTACTGACTCTAAAGGCAGATTATCTCATGATCTCTTTTACTATGCATAGATTCCCGAGTCCCTGTAAATGTCATCCCGATTTCTCCGGTTTACAGATAACCTAACCTCTCACAGAGATTTAACGAATTCCTTCAGCTTATTACCCTAGCCCTGTGCCCTTTAAGGAGACGCCCAACAGTATACCTATGAGTCTCCATGTTTCAGGCAGACGAGGCATACAATCAAAACATGCCTTCAAGAACACAGTCTAGGTAATAACTTCTGGTCTAAGGAAAGACATACCCAAACATAAAGAGATTACTCTAATGACACTATCTGTGAGATTTCCTCATAGAGTCTCTTTTTGGGTCTGTTCGGTGCGAGCTATACTCTTATAGGTCCACCCACGACTTTAGCTAAGATATCTCCATATCTGCAGCTCATGAGGTCTTTACCTTGTATCCATATACAAGTAGATAAGTCGTACTAGTCTTTACTCGAGATCACTGATCCCCAAACTCAGTGTCTCTAGACTAGGAACATATAATTAGGAATAGACATGCAATATCCTTGAATCCTCATGATCGTGATCTCATCACAGATACTCAAGAGATACCTGTTCTATTCCAAGGGGTTTATCCAGTTCGTTCATATAATATTAACAGTAATATCGAGACACAATATGAAACTGAATAAATAGTGCTTTCATTTATTTGCGACAAACAAAGTTCTACATCTAGTGTCCTTTATTTAATCAAAAGATTGTCTCTAGGACACCCATATGCTAACAAGCTCCCACTTGGCCTAGAGCCAATCAGACCTAAGTCGTATGCCCAAAGCCTCATAATGACTATCATGTTTTCTCTGAGAAACAGCCTTTGTCAGAGAATCGGCCAGGTTATCGTCTGTGGGAACATAATCCATTTTTACATCATTCCTATCAATGATTTCTCTAATCAAATGATATCTGCGGAGCATGTGTTTAGATCTTTGATGAGACCTAGGTTCCTTTGACTGCGCAATGGCTCCTGTGTTGTCGCAAAGCAACTGTATGGGCTCATCCACGCTTGGAACCACCCTTAGTTCATTTACGAACTTCTTGATCCACACTGCCTCCTTAGCTGCTTCTGAAGCAGCTATGTATTCAGCCTCTGTCGTTGAATCTGCTGTTGTCTCCTGCTTGGAACTTTTCCAAGACACTGCCCCACCATTTAAGGTGAATACGCATCCTGACTGTGACTTGCAGTCATCTTTGTCACTCTGAAAGCTGGCATCAGTGAACCCTTTCACTGTTAACTCATTAACCCCACCATAGACCAGAAACGCATCCTTAGTTCTTCTTAAGTATTTAAGGATGGTTTTGACTGCCGTCCAGTGACCCTCTCCAGGGTCTGACTGGTATCTGCTCGTAATGCTTAAAGCATATGAGACATCTGGTCTCGTACATATCATGGCATACATGATGGATCCAATAGCCGAAGCGTATGGAATTCCACTCATGCGATCCTTCTCAGGCTGTGACTTAGGACACATAGCCCTTTATAGGTGTACCCCATGACTGACAGGAAGAAAACCCCTTTTCGACCCTTCCATGCTAAACCTCTTTAGCATCTTGTCAACGTACGTGGATTGAGATAAACCCAGCAGCCTCTTGGATCTATCTGTATAGATCTTTATACCAAGTATAAAGGCTGCCTCTCCCAAATCCTTTATGGTAAAGTTTTCTGAAAGCCACTCTTTCGTTATTTTTAATGTGGGGATGTCATTTCCTATTAGCAATATGTCATCTACATAAAGCACTAGGAAGACGACATTACTCCCACTAACCTTTCTGTAAACACAAGGTTCATCCTCGTTCTTGATAAAATCGGTACTCTTAACGACTTCATCAAAACGTATATTCCAACTCCTTGATGCTTGCTTTAGCCCATATATTGACCTTTGTAGTTTGCATACCATATGCTCCTGATCTTTGTTTTCAAAGCCTTCAGGTTATGTCATGTACACTTCCTCCTTCAAGAACCCATTCAAGAAGGCGGTCTTGACATCCATTTGCCAAATTTCATAGTCGTGGTATGCTGCTATTGCAAGCATGATCCTAATAGATTTGATCATGGCAACTGGTGAGAAAGTTTCATCATAGTCAACTCCTTGTCTTTGACGATACCCTTTCGCCACCAACCTAGCTTTGTAGGTCTGAACGTTGGCATCTGCATCAGTCTTTCTTTTAAAGACCCATTTATTACCGATAGGAACTATTCCTTGCGGTTTAGGAACCAAGGTCCATACCTTGTTCTGATACATCGAATCCATTTCAGATTCCATGGCTTCAAGCCATCTTGAGGAGTCAACATCTTTGACCGCCGCCTCGTAGTTACTTGGTCCATCATCCTCAATAGTTTGCTGATTCTCAATCACAAACCCGTACCTTTCAGGTGGATGGATGACCCTCGTAGATCTACGAAGTTGTGTGTTTACTTCTCCATTGGAGAACGTCGCCTGCGGAGTAGACTCGGGTTCCTCAATCTGTTCTTGTGGATCTTGCACTTCTTCAAGATCAATCTTACTCCCACTGCCTCCTTGAGAGATCAAATCCTTCTCAAGGAACTCAGCATTCTTTGACACAAACACTTTGTGTTCTTCCATGGAGTAGAAGTAGTATCCCTTAGTACCTTTAGGATACCCCACAAATAGACATTTAGTACTCTTAGCACTAAGCTTGTCTGATGTCAATGCTTTGACATAAGCTGGCGATCCCCATACCCTGAGGTAACTCAGGTTGGGTCTCTTACCACTCCATATCTCATATGGAGTGGTCTGAACAGATTTAGACGGTACCCTATTTAGAAGGTATGCCGCTGTGTCAAAGGAATATCCCCAAAACGATTTTGGAAGTTGAGTCTCACTCATCATAGACCTAACCATGTCTAACAAGGTCCTGTTTCTCCTTTCGGAGACACCGTTTTGGTGTGGTGTGTAAGGAGCGGTAAATTGTGAGAGAATTCCATTTTCTCTCAGATAACCCTGAAACTCGTGGCTCAAATATTCACCCCCACGATCTGATCGTAATGTCTTAATCATCTTGCCACGTTGTTTCTCCACTTCATTCCTAAACTCTTTGAACTTTTCAAACGCTTCAGATTTATATCTCATTAGGTATATATACCCAAATCTTGATTTGTCATCTGTAAAGGTAATGAAATAAGAATATCCACCTCTAGCCTTAATAGACATTGGGCCACATACATCAGTATGAATGAGTTCTAATAACTCACTAGCCCTATGACTCTCAAGCCCTTTGGGCTTTTGTTGAATCATTTTCACAGCTAGACAAGATTCACACTGTCCATAGGATTCCAAATCCATGGAGTCCAGGTATCCATCTCTATGCATCCTAGACAATCTTGTTTCATTTATGTGCCCTAGTCTACAGTGCCAAAGATAAGATTGATTATCCGTCCTAGGTCGTTTCACATCTATATTGAGCACTTCATTTCCCATTTCCAACACATACAATCCATTTATTAAAGAAGCAGTACCGTAAACCATATCATTCAAAATGATAGAAAAAGTACCATCCCTAATACTGAAAGTATAACCATCTTGTTCTAAACAAGAAATTAAAATAATGTTTCTAGAAATATGCGGAACATAAAGACAATTATTCAAATCCAATAAAAGGCCCGTAGGCAAAATAAGGTCAGCATCTCCAACTGAATGAGCAGCAACTCTTGCTCCATTACCAACGCGGAGATCCACCTCGTTTCTATCCAATCTCCTTGGGCTCCTAAGTACCTGCAACATATTGCAGATATGAGAACCGCATCCGGTATCCAATACCCATGAGGATGGATTAGCATAAGAATAATTTATCTCAATCATGAAAATACCGGAGGCAGAAGCATCACCACGCTTCTTGTCCTTCACATTGTTCAGGTAGTCTGGACAATTCCTCTTCCAGTGGCCTTTCTTGCCACAATGGAAGCACTCAGCATCACCCTTGTCCTTAGGTGCCTTCTTACCCTTCTTCTTGCCCTTCTTCTTCTTGGATTTTCCTTTGGGCTTAAGGGGGTCACCTTTTGCAGGCTCCTTACCCTTTCCCTTGGCCTTGCTAGGCCCACCAATCAAAAGAGCCTGTGTCCTATCCTTCTTGATAGACACTTCAGCTGTTGTTAACATGCTTAACAACTCAGGCAAGCTCACTTGCATCCCATGCATATTGTAATTCATGATGAATTAACTGAAGGAAGGTGGAAGTGAGGTGAGGACTAAGTCATTACTTTGCTCGGCATCCATGATGAAGCCTAGGTTTCCTAGCTTCTCAATCAGCCCGATCATCTTGAGAACATGGCTGGCAACAGACATGCTCTCAGTCATCCTACAAGAGAACAGTTCTCTTGAGGCCTCATACCTCTCATGCCTGCCTTTAATATCATACAACTCCTTGAGATGTACGATAATAGAGGGAGCATCCATATGCTCATGCTGCTTTTGCAGTTCAGGCGACATGGATGCCAACATGATGCATACTGCCATCACATTGTCATCTAAGTGTTGTTGATGGGTTACGAAATCAAATCTCGCAAACCCTTCTTCCCCTTCCCGTGGAGCTACGGGTATTACAGCATCTAAAACGTAGGCAATCTTTTCGGCCCTTAGAACTATTCTTAGGTTCCGATACCAGTCCATAAAATTAAACCGGTCAGTTTATTCGTATCGAGTATTGAACGCAGTGACAGTGGATTAGTCATACTATAAGCTGAAAAGGATGTAAAGATAGTTTTAGTTAATATACGGTTATGTAGTTAAAAGCAAATTATTAAAGACTTGAAATAATTTGCCCCTCCCACTATTTTATCTAAGTCAATGACCCTTCCTTTTGACTTAGGGTTAATCTACTTTAGATTTTACCTTAGTGGGATTAAGAGTGCGATTATTTATTTTAACCTCCGTCTGAGACCGCAAGATTAATTTTAAATAAAGGGTTGATCTTTATCAACAGTATCTCATACCCTCTCTTAACATTAGGTTGACAACTCTTTGTCACTTAGTGGTGCATCTCATGCAACCAACCTAGCACCATTACCCTAAGCACATAAGCCCGGCTGTGCCTGCAACTTATGTCTTAGTTAAGCATTAAACCAGCACCCTAAGTGTCTTACACTTCAAACACTACTCTAGCCCAACGAAATAGTGGGTCCCAACTGAGTTGTGGAGCACCACTATGTAGAAGAGTTTTGAGTAGCATTGGTGGTGGGAGGTAATCATATGCTTAATTATTTATTCCTTTTAGGGGTTCCTTTTATCTTGGGGTTAATTAGGTCCCATCAAATGCATATTGTAAGTTATCATGCTAGTCGTTACCTATGTCAAACATCTATCGGTATACACTAGTCGCTATTGGACAAACATAATAACCATACAAAACGTGGTTTGCCCAATTTATGCATACTAGACGTTCTAATCATACATGCATATAAACAGTTTATATTGAGATAGCCATGGTGCTCGCGCTTTTGTCCTTTTGCTTCTTTAAGCAACGGCCGCTTGTCGTCCATACGCCACTAGCCTATTTCTCTAATTACAAATAACTAAAGAAACTCCATAACATTTTGGAGGGACAAAATTACAAAATTTAAATTACAAATACACTTGTAAATTAAAATGCGCGATTACACATTAATTTAAAATTCAAAAAAATTCAAATCCGGGCACCATGACCATCCCCTTCCTGTTTGTACCTGAAAAGTTCAAAACTTGCAAACACAAACATTATATTATCACATAACATTTTCATATGTATTTTGACATTTAACATTTAAACATCAAAATAACATCAAGATTCATAATCTTAAATCTCTCATTGGCCGAATTTAAAAACAATTTCAATTCAAATTTTGTTAATTCTTTCTTAAAGAAAACAAAATTAAACCATGCATGTAGCCATAAACCCCTTCATGGCCGAATCATATAGGTGACTATATGATAAATTTTGTCACAAAATTTCATGCATATAAACATGACACAATTCATGGAGAAAAATAAGAAATCATTCAAGGTACTCTTAGTACCCTCCATGGCCGAATCTACCCTTTCAAAAGGGTGTTCCTTTTAAAACTTTCATAAAGAAAAAGAAACTAAACCATGATGCATAATGTTTTATGAACATAGAATCAAATTTACATGTTCATAAAAACAAAAACTTTAACACTTTAAAGGATTTGTGATTCAAAATCCATATGCAGAATTTAAACTTTAACCCTTTAAAGATTTTTGACCGTGAAAAACTCTTTTCACTAACAAGGTACCATCACCCGTCGATGGTAAAGCAACCTGGTTCTGATACCACTTGAAAGTAAACTGGCCTTTGAAGGCCGATGCATGTAAGGTGTAAAACAAAATTTTTTACAGTGAAACATACATGCACACATAGGTTCATGCTTTAAGACAGCATGATGTTACCTTGTTTTTGGCCTGATCAGTCAGGGAGATCAGATGTCAGGCTTGAAGGGTTCAAACCCTCTAATGGTGATCCACACCACCGTTCGTCAATGATGCAAGAACCCTTTCTTGAAAGCCACCAGATGAACACCACAGTGAGGCTTGCTATGCGCACAAGTGGTGAAGGTGGAGGCTAGGTATTCTGTTTGGAAAGGTGTAGTGAACTACCCTACAGAATGGTGCATGGATGGAGGAGAGTTGGCTAGGTTTTCACAAAACCCTAAGGTGAGGAACAAGTCATGCGCACACTTGGAGAGGAGGAGGGATTTAAATCATTCAAAATGAAAACAACATTTCAAAAACATTTGAAATTTGCGCATGGATTAGGGAGGATAAGGTGGAGCTGTTGCAAAACAAACTTTGCCAACAACCTCCAATCTTATCCACATGAAACTAAGTTCAAAATAATTTAAACTTAAATTCATAAACTATCATATAGTATATACTTTTCATGCGCATAATTCAGCCCTAGAAAGGGTCCAAATATATTGAGTAGTTGCATTCAAAATTTGAATCAACTCACCCACTGATTCCCTCAACCACCAAATCTGAATGGAGCTTTGTTTTAAGTGATAAGATGACATTCTTATCACTTAAACTTGCGCACCAAACAGCCAAGGAAGTGCTTCCAAAGATGCTTCTTGATCCAAGGAATATGCTCCAATAAGATCCTGTCTTATCCTTTTGTTATGAAACAACTTTTCAAAACCAATTCAAATTCGAATTCAAACACTTGAATTCAAACGTTCAAACATTCAAATTCAAAATTCAAAATTTCAAATTTCAAATTCCAAATTCGAATTTCAAAATTCAAATCCAAATTCAAA
>JAVKPL010001387.1:0-16415 GCA_032173675.1 Gastrolobium villosum | reverse complement strand
AAAAGAATTCTTCGAAGCGAATAATAAAATAAATGCAAAAGAAATTTATTTTTTGAAGTTTTTCGACGGAAAATGGATTCCGTAGAAGATTTTTGATGGAAAATGGATTCCGTCAAAGATTTATGACGGAAAATGAATTCCGTCGAAAACGGATGAATACAATAAATGCAAAAGAAATTGACTTTATGAAGTTTTTCGACGAAAAATGGATTCCGTCGAAGATTTTTGACGAAAAATGTTTTCCGTCGAAAACGGACTAATAAAATAAATGCAAAAGAAATTGATTTTGTGAAGATTTTTAACGGAAAATGAATTTCGTCGAAAACTGGATGAATAAAATAAACGCAAAAGAAATTTATTTTTTGAAGTTTTTCGACGGAAAATGGATTCCGTAGAAGATTTTTGATGGAAAATGGATTCCGTCGGAGATTTTTGACGGAAAATGAATTCCGTCGAAAACGGATGAATACAATAAATGCAAAAGAAATTGACTTTATGAAGTTTTTTGACTAAAAATGGATTCCGTCGAAGATTTTTGACGAAAAATGTTTTCCGTCGAAAACGGACTAATAAAATAAATGCAAAAGAAATTGATTTTGTGAAGATTTTTAACGGAAAATGAATTCCGTTGAAAACGGATGAATAAAATAAATGCAAAAGAAATTGATTTTGTGAAGTTTTTCGACGGAAAATGGATTCCGTCGAAGATTTTTGACAGAAAATGAATTCCGTCGAAAATGGATGAATAAAATAAATGCAAAAGAAATTGATTTTGTGAAGTTTTTCGACGAAAAATAGATTCCGTCGAAGATTTTTGACGAAAAATGTATTCCGTCGAAAACGGATGACTAAAATAAATGCAAAAGAAATTGATTTTGTGAAGTTTTTCGACGGAAAAATAATTTCGTCGAAAACGGATTAATAAAATAAATGCAAAGGAAATTGATTTTGTGAGTTTTTCGATGGAAAATGGATTCCGTCGAAGATTTTTGACGGAAAATGTATTCCGTCGAAAATGGATGAATTAAATAAATGCAAAAGAAATTGATATTGTGAAATTTTTCGATGGAAAACAGATTCCGTCGAAATTGGATGAATAAAATAAATGCAAAAGAAATTGATTTTATGAAGTTTTTCGACGAAAAATGGATTCCGTCGAAGATTTTTGACGGAAAATGAATTCCGTTGAAAATGGATGAATAAAATAAATGCAAAAGAAATTGATTTTATTAATTTTTCGATGAAAAATGGATTCCGTTGAAGATTTTTGAAGAAAAATGTATTCCGTCGAAAACGGATGAATAAAATAAATGCAAAAGAAATTGATTTTGTGAAGTTTTTCGACGGAAAATGGATTCCGTCGAAAACGATTTTTGAAAAGAAATTGATGTATTCCGTCGAAAACGGATGAATAAAATAAATGCAAAAGAAATTGATTTTGTGAAGTTTTTCGACGGAAAATGGATTACGTTTTTGACGAAAACGGATTAATAAAATAAATGCAAAGGAAATTGATTTTGTGAGTTTTTCGACGGAAAATGGATTCCGTCGAAGATTTTTGACGGAAAATGAATTCCGTTGAAAATGGATGAATAAATTAAATGCAAAAGAAATTGATTTTACGAAGTTTTTCGATGAAAAATGGATTCCGTCGAAGATTTTTGACGGAAAATGAATTCCGTCGAAAATGGATGAATAAAATAAATGCAAAAGAAATTGATTTTATGAAGTTTTTCGACGAAAAATGGATTCCGTCGAAGATTTTTGACGAAAAATGTATTCCGTCGAAAATGGATGAATAAAATAAATGCAAAAGAAATTGATTTTATGAAGTTTTTCGACGAAAAACGGATTCCGTCGAAGATTTTTGACGAAAAATGTATTCCGTCGAAAATGGATGAATAAAATAAATGCAAAAGAAATTGATTTTGTGAAGTTTTTCGACGGAAAATGGATTCCGTTGAAGATTTTTGACGAAAAATGTATTCCGTCGAAAACGGATGAATAAAATAAATGCAAAAGAAATTGATTTTGTGAAGTTTTTCGACGGAAAATGGATTCCGTAGAATATTTTTGACGGAAAATGGATTCCGTCGAAGATTTTTGACGGAAAATAAATTCCATCAAAAACGGATGATTAAAATAAATGCAAAAGAAATTGATTTTGTGAAGTTTTTCAATGGAAAATGGATTCGGTCGAAGATTTTTGACGGAAAATGAATTCCGTCGAAATAGATGAATAAAATAAATGCAAAAGAAATTGATTTTGTGAAGTTTTACGACGGAAAATGGATTCCGTCGAAGATTTTTGACGGAAAATGAATTCCCTCGAAAACGGATGAATAAAATAAATACAAAATAAATTGATTTTGTGAAGTTTTTCGACGGAAAATGGATTCCGTCGAAGATTTTTAACGGAAAATAAATTCCGTCGAAAATAGATGAATAAAATAAATGCTAAAGAAATTGATTTTGTGATGTTTTTCGATGAAAAACGGATTCCGTCGAAGATTTTGGACGAAAAATTTATTCCGTCGAAAATGGATGAATAACATAAATGCAAAAGAAATTGATTTTGTGAAGTTTTTCGACGGAAAATGTATTCCGTTGAAGATTTTTGACGAAAAATGTATTCCGTCGAAAACGGATGAATAAAATAAATGCAAAAGAAATTGATTTTGTGAAGTTTTTCGACGGAAAATGGATTCCGTAGAAGATTTTTGACGGAAAATGGATTCCGTCGAAGATTTTTGACGGAAAATAAATTCCATCAAAAACGGATGATTAAAATAAATGCAAAAGAAATTGATTTTGTGAAGTTTTTCAACGGAAAATGGATTCCGTCGAAGATTTTTGACGGAAAATGAATTCCGTCGGAAATAGATGAATAAAATAAATGCAAAAGAAATTGATTTTGTGAAGTTTTACGACGGAAAATGGATTCCGTCGAAGATTTTTGACGGAAAATGAATTCCGTCGAAAATGATGAATAAAATAAATGCAAAAGATATTGATTTTGTGAAGTTTTTCGACGGAAAATAGATTCTGTCGAAGATTTTTCACGGAAAATGAATTCCGTTGAAAATGGATGAATAAAATAAATGCAAAAGAAATTGATTTTATGAAGTTTTTCGACGAAAAATGGATTCCGTTAAAGATTTTTGACGAAAAATGTATTTTGTCGAAAACGGATGAATAAAATAAATGCAAATGAAATTGATTTTGTGAACATTTTTGACGGAAACTGAATTCCGTCGAAAATGGATGAATAAAATAAATGCAAAAGAAATTGATTTTGTGAAGTTTTTTGACGGAAAATGGATTCCGTCGAAGATTTTGGACGGAAAATGAATTCCGTCGAAAATGGATGAATAAAATAAATGCAAAAGAAATTGATTTTATGAACTTTTTCGATGAAAAATGGATTCCGTCGAAGATTTTTAACGGAAAATGAATTCAGTTGTAAATGTATGAATAAAATAAATGCAAAAGAAATTGATTTTATTAATTTTTCGACGAAAAATGGATTCCGTTGAAGATTTTTGACGAAAAATGTATTCCGTCGAAAACGGATGAATAAAATAAATGCAAAAGAAATTGATTTTGTGAAGTTTTTCGACGGAAAATGGATTCCGAAGAAGATTTTTGACGGAAAATGGATTCCGTCGAAGATTTTTGACGGAAAATGAATTCCATCGAAAATGGATGAATAAAATAAATGCAAAAGAAATTGATTTTGTGAAGTTTTTCGACGGAAAATGGATTCCGTCGAAGATTTTTGTCGGAAAATGAATTCCGTCGAAAATGGATGAATAAAATAAATGCAAAAGAAATTGATTTTGTGAAGTTTTTGGACGGAATACAAATTCCGTCCAAAATGGATGAATAAAATAAATGCAAAAGAAATTGATTTTATGAAGTTTTTTGACGAAAAATGGATTCCGTCGAAGATTTTTGATGAAAAATGTATTCCGTCGAAAACGGATGAATAAAAATAAATGCAAAAGAAATTGATTTTGTGAAGTTTTTCGACGGAAAAAGAATTTCGTCGAAAACGGAATAATAAAATAAATGCAAAAGAAATTGATTTTTTGAAGTTTTTCGACGGAAAATGGATTCCGTAGAAGATTTTTGATGGAAAATGGATTCCGTCGAAGATTTTTGACGGAAAATGAATTCCGTCGAAAACGGATGAATACAATAAATGCAAAAGAAATTGACTTTATGAAGTTTTTCGACGAAAAATGGATTCCGTCGAAGATTTTTGACGAAAAATGTTTTCCGTCGAAAACGGACTAATAAAATAAATGCAAAAGAAATTGATTTTGTGAAGATTTTTGACGGAAAACGAATTCCGTCGTAAACGGATGAATAAAATAAATGCAAAAGAAATTGATTTTGTGAAGTTTTTCGATGGAAAATGGATTCCGTCGAAGATTTTTGACAGAAAATGAATTCCGTCGAAAATGGATGAATAAAATAAATGCAAAAGAAATTGATTTTATGAAGTTTTTCGACGAAAAATGGATTCCGTCGAAGATTTTTGACGAAAAATGTATTTCGTCGAAAACGGATGACTAAAATAAATGCAAAAGAAATTGATTTTGTGAAGTTTTTCGACGGAAAAAGAATTTAGTCGAAAACGGATTAATAAAATAAATGCAAAGGAAATTGATTTTGTGAGTTTTTCGACGGAAAATGGATTCCGTCGAAGATTTTTGACGGAAAATGTATTCCGTCGAAAATGGATGAATTAAATTAATGCAAAAGAAATTTATTTTGTAAGTTTTTCGACGGAAAATGAATTCCGTCGAAAATGGATGAATAAAATAAATGCACAAGAAATTGATAGTGTGAAATTTTTCGATGGAAAACAGATTCCGTCGAAAATGGATGAATAAAATAAATGCAAAAGAAATTGATTTTATGAAGTTTTTCGACGAAAAATGGATTCCGTCGAAGATTTTTGACGGAAAATGAATTCCGTTGAAAATGGATGAATAAAATAAATGCAAAAGAAATTGATTTTATTAATTTTTCGACGAAAAATGGATTCCGTTGAAGATTTTTGACGAAAAATGTATTCCGTCGAAAACGGATGAATAAAATAAATGCAAAAGAAATTGATTTTGAGAAGTTTTTCGACGGAAAATGGATTCCGTAGAAGATTTTTGACGGAAAATGGATTCCGTTGAAGATTTTTGACGGAAAATGAATTCCCTCGAAAACGGATGAATAAAATAAATACAAAATAAATTGATTTTGTGAAGTTTTTCGACGGAAAATGGATTCCGTCGAAGATTTTTAACGGAAAATAAATTCCGTCGAAAATAGATGAATAAAATAAATGCTAAAGAAATTGATTTTGTGAAGTTTTTCGACGGAAAATGGATTCCGTTGAAGATTTTTGACGAAAAATGAATTCCGTCGAAAATGGATGAATAAAATAAATGCAAAAGAAATTGATTTTGTGAAGTTTTTCGACGGAAAATAGATTCCGTCGAAGATTTTTGACGGAAAAAGAATTCCGTCGAAAATGGATGAATAAAATAAATGTAAAAGAAATTGATTTTATGAAGTTTTTCGACGAAAAATGGATTCCGGTTAAGATTTTTGATGAAAAATGTATTCCGTCGAAAACGGATGAATAAAATAAATGCAAAAGAAATTGATTTTGTGAAGATTTTTGACGGAAAAATGGATTCCGTTAAAATTTTTGACGAAAAATGTATTTTGTCGAAAACGGATGAATAAAATAAATGCAAATGAAATTGATTTTGTGAACATTTTTGACGGAAACTGAATTCCGTCGAAAATGGATGAATAAAATAAATGCAAAAGAAATTGATTTTGTGATGTTTTTTGACGGAAAATGGATTCCGTCGAAGATTTTTGACGGAAAATGAATTAAATGCAAAAGTTGAAAATTTTTCGATGAATAAAATAAATGCAAAAGAAATTGATTTTATGAAGTTTTTCGATGGAAAATGGATTCCGTCGAAGATTTTTAACGGAAAATGAATTCAGTTGTAAATGTATGAATAAAATAAATGCAAAAGAAATTGATTTTATTAATTTTTCGACGAAAAATGGATTCCGTTGAAGATTTTTGACGAAAAATGTATTCCGTCGAAAACGGATGAATAAAATAAATGCAAAAGAAATTGATTTTGTGAAGTTTTTCGACGGAAAATGGATTCCGAAGAAGATTTTTGACGGAAAATGGATTCCGTCGAAGATTTTTGACGGAAAATGAATTCCATCGAAAATGGATGAATAAAATAAATGCAAAAAAATTGATTTTGTGATGTTGTTCGACGGAAAATGGATTCCGTCGAAGATTTTTGTCGGAAAATGAATTCCGTCGAAAATGGATGAATAAAATAAATGCAAAAGAAATTGATTTTGTGAAGTTTTTGGACGGAATACAAATTCCGTCCAAAATGGATGAATAAAATAAATGCAAAAGAAATTGATTTTATGAAGTTTTTTGACGAAAAATGGATTCCGTCGAAGATTTTTGATGAAAAATGTATTCCGTCGAAAACGGATGAATAAAAATAAATGCAAAAGAAATTGATTTTGTGAAGTTTTTCGACGGAAAAAGAATTTCGTCGAAAACGGAATAATAAAATAAATGCAAAAGAAATTGATTTTTTGAAGTTTTTCGACGGAAAATGGATTCCGTAGAAGATTTTTGATGGAAAATGGATTCCGTCGAAGATTTTTGACGGAAAATGAATTCCGTCGAAAACGGATGAATACAATAAATGCAAAAGAAATTGACTTTATGAAGTTTTTCGACGAAAAATGGATTCCGTCGAAGATTTTTGACGAAAAATGTTTTCCGTCGAAAACGGACTAATAAAATAAATGCAAAAGAAATTGATTTTGTGAAGATTTTTGACGGAAAACGAATTCCGTCGTAAACGGATGAATAAAATAAATGCAAAAGAAATTGATTTTGTGAAGTTTTTCGATGGAAAATGGATTCCGTCGAAGATTTTTGACAGAAAATGAATTCCGTCGAAAATGGATGAATAAAATAAATGCAAAAGAAATTGATTTTATGAAGTTTTTCGACGAAAAATGGATTCCGTCGAAGATTTTTGACGAAAAATGTATTTCGTCGAAAACGGATGACTAAAATAAATGCAAAAGAAATTGATTTTGTGAAGTTTTTCGACGGAAAAAGAATTTAGTCGAAAACGGATTAATAAAATAAATGCAAAGGAAATTGATTTTGTGAGTTTTTCGACGGAAAATGGATTCCGTCGAAGATTTTTGACGGAAAATGTATTCCGTCGAAAATGGATGAATTAAATTAATGCAAAAGAAATTTATTTTGTAAGTTTTTCGACGGAAAATGAATTCCGTCGAAAATGGATGAATAAAATAAATGCAAAAGAAATTGATATTGTGAAATTTTTCGATGGAAAACAGATTCCGTCGAAAATGGATGAATAAAATAAATGCAAAAGAAATTGATTTTATGAAGTTTTTCGACGAAAAATGGATTCCGTCGAAGATTTTTGACGGAAAATGAATTCCGTTGAAAATGGATGAATAAAATAAATGCAAAAGAAATTGATTTTATTAATTTTTCGACGAAAAATGGATTCCGTTGAAGATTTTTGACGAAAAAATGTATTCCGTCGAAAACGGATGAATAAAATAAATGCAAAAGAAATTGATTTTGAGAAGTTTTTCGACGGAAAATGGATTCCGTAGAAGATTTTTGACGGAAAATGGATTTCGTCGAAGATTTTTGACGGAAAATGAATTCCCTCGAAAACGGATGAATAAAATAAATACAAAATAAATTGATTTTGTGAAGTTTTTCGACGGAAAATGGATTCCGTCGAAGATTTTTGACGGAAAATAAATTCCGTCGAAAATAGATGAATAAAATAAATGCTAAAGAAATTGATTTTGTGAAGTTTTTCGACGGAAAATGGATTCCGTTGAAGATTTTTGACGAAAAATGAATTCCGTCGAAAATGGATGAATAAAATAAATGCAAAAGAAATTGATTTTGTGAAGTTTTTCGACGGAAAATAGATTCCGTCGAAGATTTTTGACGGAAAAAGAATTCCGTCGAAAATGGATGAATAAAATAAATGTAAAAGAAATTGATTTTATGAAGTTTTTCGACGAAAAATGGATTCCGGTTAAGACTTTTTGATGAAAAATGTATTCCGTCGAAAACGGATGAATAAAATAAATGCAAAAGAAATTGATTTTGTGAAGATTTTTGACGGAAAATGAATTCCGTCGAAAATGGATGAATAAAATAAATGCAAAAG
The DNA here is from genome assembly GCA_032173675.1 of Gastrolobium villosum. Taxonomy (NCBI): domain Eukaryota; kingdom Viridiplantae; phylum Streptophyta; class Magnoliopsida; order Fabales; family Fabaceae; genus Gastrolobium; species Gastrolobium villosum. The sequence goes on along the minus strand of JAVKPL010001387.1, from coordinate 8,109 downwards.
AAATTGATTTTGTGATGTTTTTCGACGGAAAATGGATTCCGTCGAAGATTTTTGACGGAAAATGAATTCCGTCGAAAATGGAGGAATAAAATAAATGCAAAAGAAATTGATTTTATGAAGTTTTTCGATGAAAAACGGATTCCGTCGAAGATTTTTGACGAAAAATGTATTCCGTCGAAAATGGATGAATAACATAAATGCAAAAGAAATTGATTTTGTGAAGTTTTTCGACGGAAAAAGAATTTCGTCGAAAACAGTTTAATAAAATAAATGCAAAAGAAATTGATTTTGTGATGTTTTTCGATGAAAAACGGATTCCGTCGAAGATTTTTGACGAAAAATGTATTCCGTCGAAAATGGATGAATAAAATAAATGCAAAAGAAATTGATTTTGTGAAGTTTTTCGACGAAAATGGATTCCGTCGAAAATGGAGGAATAAAATAAATGCAAAAGAAATTGATTTTACGAAGTTTTTCGATGAAAAATGGATTCCGTCGAAAATGGAGGAATAAAATAAATGCAAAAGAAATTGATTTTATGAAGTTTTTCGATGAAAAACGGATTCCGTCGAAGATTTTTGACGAAAAATTTATTCCGTCGAAAATGGATGAATAACATAAATGCAAAAGAAATTGATTTTGTGAAGTTTTTCGACGAAAAATGTATTCCGATGAAGATTTTTGACGAAAAATGTATTCCGTCGAAAACGGATGAATAAAATAAATGCAAAAGAAATTGATTTTGTGAAGTTTTTCGACGGAAAATGGATTCCGTAGAAGATTTTTGACGGAAAATGGATTCCGTCGAAGATTTTTGACGGAAAATAAATTCCATCAAAAACGGATGATTAAAATAAATGCAAAAGAAATTGATTTTGTGAAGTTTTTCAACGGAAAATGGATTCCGTCGAAGATTTTTGACGGAAAATGAATTCCGTCGGAAATAGATGAATAAAATAAATGCAAAAGAAATTGATTTTGTGAAGTTTTATGACGGAAAATGGATTCCGTCGAAGATTTTTGACGGAAAATGAATTCCGTCGAAAATGATGAATAAAATAAATGCAAAAGAAATTGATTTTGTGAAGTTTTTCGACGGAAAATAGATTCTGTCGAAGATTTTTCACGGAAAATGAATTCCGTTGAAAATGGATGAATAAAATAAATGCAAAAGAAATTGATTTTGTGAAGTTTTTCGACGAAAAATGGATTCCGTTAAAGATTTTTGACGAAAAATGTATTTTGTCGAAAACGGATGAATAAAATAAATGCAAATGAAATTGATTTTGTGAACATTTTTGACGGAAACTGAATTCCGTCGAAAATGGATGAATAAAATAAATGCAAAAGAAATTGATTTTGTGAAGTTTTTTGACGGAAAATGGATTCCGTCGAAGATTTTGGACGGAAAATGAATTCCGTCGAAAATGGATGAATAAAATAAATGCAAAAGAAATTGATTTTATGAACTTTTTCGATGAAAAATGGATTCCGTCGAAGATTTTTAACGGAAAATGAATTCAGTTGTAAATGTATGAATAAAATAAATGCAAAAGAAATTGATTTTATTAATTTTTCGACGAAAAATGGATTCCGTTGAAGATTTTTGACGAAAAATGTATTCCGTCGAAAACGGATGAATAAAATAAATGCAAAAGAAATTGATTTTGTGAAGTTTTTCGACGGAAAATGGATTCCGAAGAAGATTTTTGACGGAAAATGGATTCCGTCGAAGATTTTTGACGGAAAATGAATTCCATCGAAAATGGATGAATAAAATAAATGCAAAAGAAATTGATTTTGTGAAGTTTTTCGACGGAAAATGGATTCCGTAGAAGATTTTTGTCGGAAAATGAATTCCGTCGAAAATGGATGAATAAAATAAATGCAAAAGAAATTGATTTTGTGAAGTTTTTGGACGGAATACAAATTCCGTCCAAAATGGATGAATAAAATAAATGCAAAAGAAATTGATTTTATGAAGTTTTTGACGAAAAATGGATTCCGTCGAAGATTTTTGATGAAAAATGTATTCCGTCGAAAACGGTTGAATAAAAATAAATGCAAAAGAAATTGATTTTGTGAAGTTTTTCGACGGAAAAAGAATTTCGTCGAAAACGAAATAATAAAATAAATGCAAAAGAAATTGATTTTTTGAAGTTTTTCGACGGAAAATGGATTCCGTAGAAGATTTTTGATGGAAAATGGATTCCGTCGAAGATTTTTGACGGAAAATGAATTCAGTCGAAAACGGATGAATACAATAAATGCAAAAGAAATTGACTTTATGAAGTTTTTCGACGAAAAATGGATTCCGTCGAAGATTTTTGACGAAAAATGTTTTCCGTCGAAAACGGACTAATAAAATAAATGCAAAAGAAATTGATTTTGTGAAGATTTTTGACGGAAAACGAATTCCGTCGTAAACGGATGAATAAAATAAATGCAAAAGAAATTGATTTTGTGAAGTTTTTCGATGGAAAATGGATTCCGTCGAAGATTTTTGACAGAAAATGAATTCCGTCGAAAATGGATGAATAAAATAAATGCAAAAGAAATTGATTTTATGAAGTTTTTCGACGAAAAATGGATTCCGTCGAAGATTTTTGACGAAAAATGTATTCCGTCGAAAATGGATGAATAAAATAAATGCAAAAGAAATTGATTTTGTGAAGTTTTTCGACGGAAAAAGAATTTCGTCGAAAACGGATTAATAAAATAAATGCAAAAGAAATTGATTTTGTGAAGTTTTTCGACGGAAAATGGATTCCGTCGAAGATTTTTGACGGAAAATGTATTCCGTCGAAAATGGATGAATAAATAAATGCAAAAGAAATTGATTTTGTGAAGTTTTTCGACGGAAAATGATTCCGTCGAAAATTGAATAAAATAAATGCAAAAGAAATTGATTTTGTGAAGTTTTTCGACGGAAAATGGATTCCGTCGAAGATTTTTGACGGAAAATGAATTCCGTCGAAAATGGATGAATAAAATAAATGCAAAAGAAATTGATTTTGTGAAGTTTTTCGACGAAAAATGGATTCCGTCGAAGATTTTTGACGAAAAATGTATTCCGTCGAAAATGGATGAATAACATAAATGCAAAAGAAATTGATTTTGTGAAGTTTTTCGACGGAAAATGGATTCCGTGAAGATTTTTGACGAAAAATGTATTCCGTCGAAAACGGATGAATAAAATAAATGCAAAAGAAATTGATTTTGTGAAGTTTTTCGACGAAAAAAAATGGATTCCGTCGAAGATTTTTGACGGAAAATGAATTCCGTCGAAAACGGATGAATAAAATAAATGCAAAAGAAATTGATTTTATGAAGTTTTTCGACGGAAAATGGATTCCGTCGAAGATTTTTGACGAAAAATGTATTCCGTCGAAAATGGATGAATAAAATAAATGCAAAAGAAATTGATTTTGTGAAGTTTTTCGACGGAAAATGGATTATGAAAGATTTTTGACGGAAAATGAATTCCGTCGAAAATGGATGAATAAAATAAATGCAAAAGAAATTGATTTTGTGAAGTTTTTCGACGGAAAATGGATTCCGTCGAAGATTTTTGACGGAAAATGTATTCCGTCGAAAATGGATGAATAAAATAAATGCAAAAGAAATTGATTTTGTGAAGTTTTTCGACGGAAAAATGGATTCCGTCGAAGATTTTTGATGAAAAATGTATTCCGTCGAAAACGGATGAATAAAATAAATGCAAAAGAAATTGATTTTGTGAAGTTTTTCGACGGAAAATGGATTCCGTCGAAGATTTTTGACGGAAAATGAATTTCCGTCGAAAATGGATGAATAAAATAAATGCAAAAGAAATTGATTTTGTGAAGTTTTTCGACGGAAAATGGATTCCGTCGAAGATTTTTGACGGAAAATGGATTCCGTCGAAAACGGATGAATAAAATAAATGCAAAAGAAATTGATTTTATGAAGTTTTTCGACGAAAAATGGATTCCGTCGAAGATTTTTGACGAAAAATGTATTCCGTCGAAAACGGATGAATAAAATAAATGCAAAAGAAATTGATTTTGTGAAGATTTTTGACGGAAAATGAATTCCGTCGAAAACGGATGAATAAAATAAATGCAAAAGAAATTGATTTTGTGAAGTTTTTCGACGGAAAATGGATTCCGTCGAAGATTTTTGACGGAAAATGAATTCCGTCGAAAATGGATGAATAAAATAAATGCAAAAGAAATTGATTTTGTGAAGTTTTTCGACGGAAAATGGATTCCGTCGAAATTTTTTTATGGAAAATGAATTCCGTCGAAAATGGATGAATAACATAAATGCAAAAGAAATTGATTTTGTGAAGTTTTTCGACGGAAAATGAATTCCGTCGAAAATGGATGAATAAAATAAATGCAAAAGAAATTGATTTTGTGAAGTTTTTCGATGAAAAACGGATTCCGTCGAAGATTTTTGACGAAAAATGTATTCCGTCGAAAATGGATGAATAACATAAATGCAAAAGAAATTGATTTTGTGAAGTTTTTCGACGGAAAATGGATTCCGTCGAAAATGGAGGAATAAAATAAATGCAAAAGAAATTGATTTTACGAAGTTTTTCGATGAAAAATGGATTCCGTCGAAGATTTTTGACGGAAGATTTTTGACGGAAAATGAATTCCGTCGAAAATGGAGGAATAAAATAAATGCAAAAGAAATTGATTTTATGAAGTTTTTCGATGAAAAACGGATTCCGTCGAAGATTTTTGACGAAAAATGTATTCCGTCGAAAATGGATGAATAACATAAATGCAAAAGAAATTGATTTTGTGAAGTTTTTCGACGAAAAATGTATTCCGTGAAGATTTTTGACGAAAAATGTATTCCGTCGAAAACGGATGAATAAAATAAATGCAAAAGAAATTGATTTTGTGAAGTTTTTCGACGGAAAATGGATTCCGTAGAAGATTTTTGACGGAAAATGGATTCCGTCGAAGATTTTTGACGGAAAATAAATTCCATCAAAAACGGATGATTAAAATAAATGCAAAAGAAATTGATTTTGTGAAGTTTTTCAACGGAAAATGGATTCCGTCGAAGATTTTTGACGGAAAATGAATTCCGTCGGAAATAGATGAATAAAATAAATGCAAAAGAAATTGATTTTGTGAAGTTTTACGACGGAAAATGGATTCCGTCGAAGATTTTTGACGGAAAATGAATTCCGTCGAAAATGATGAATAAAATAAATGCAAAAGAAATTGATTTTGTGAAGTTTTTCGACGGAAAATAGATTCTGTCGAAGATTTTTCACGGAAAATGAATTCCGTTGAAAATGGATGAATAAAATAAATGCAAAAGAAATTGATTTTATGAAGTTTTTCGACGAAAAATGGATTCCGTTAAAGATTTTTGACGAAAAATGTATTTTGTCGAAAACGGATGAATAAAATAAATGCAAAAGAAATTGATTTTGTGAACATTTTTGACGGAAACTGAATTCCGTCGAAAATGGATGAATAAAATAAATGCAAAAGAAATTGATTTTGTGAAGTTTTTCGACGGAAAATGGATTCCGTCGAAGATTTTGGACGGAAAATGAATTCCGTCGAAAATGGATGAATAAAATAAATGCAAAAGAAATTGATTTTATGAACTTTTTCGATGAAAAATGGATTCCGTCGAAGATTTTTAACGGAAAATGAATTCAGTTGTAAATGTATGAATAAAATAAATGCAAAAGAAATTGATTTTATTAATTTTTCGACGAAAAATGGATTCCGTTGAAGATTTTTGACGAAAAATGTATTCCGTCGAAAACGGATGAATAAAATAAATGCAAAAGAAATTGATTTTGTGAAGATGGATTCCGAAGAAGGTTTTTGACGGAAGACGGATTCCGTCGAAGATTTTTGACGGAAAATGAATTCCATCGAAAATGGATGAATAAAGTAAATGCAAAAGAAATTGATTTTGTGAAGTTTTTCGACGGAAAATGGATTCCGTTGAAGATTTTTGTCGGAAAATGAATTCCGTCGAAAATGGATGAATAAAATAAATGCAAAAGAAATTGATTTTGTGAAGTTTTTGGACGGAATACAAATTCCGTCCAAAATGGATGAATAAAATAAATGCAAAAGAAATTGATTTTATGAAGTTTTTGACGAAAAATGGATTCCGTCGAAGATTTTTGATGAAAAATGTATTCCGTCGAAAACGGATGAATAAAAATAAATGCAAAAGAAATTGATTTTGTGAAGTTTTTCGACGGAAAAAGAATTTCGTCGAAAACGAAATAATAAAATAAATGCAAAAGAAATTGATTTTTTGAAGTTTTTCGACGGAAAATGGATTCCGTAGAAGATTTTTGATGGAAAATGGATTCCGTCGAAGATTTTTGACGGAAAATGAATTCCGTCGAAAACGGATGAATACAATAAATGCAAAAGAAATTGACTTTATGAAGTTTTTCGACGAAAAATGGATTCCGTCGAAGATTTTTGACGAAAAATGTTTTCCGTCGAAAACGGACTAATAAAATAAATGCAAAATAAATTGATTTTGTGAAGATTTTTGACGGAAAACGAATTCTGTCGTAAACGGATGAATAAAATAAATGCAAAAGAAATTGATTTTGCGAAGTTTTTCGACGGAAAATGGATTCCGTCGAAGATTTTGACAGAAAATGAATTCCGTCGAAAATGGATGAATAAAATAAATGCAAAAGAAATTGATTTTATGATGTTTTTCGATGGAAAATGGATTCCGTCGAAGATTTTTGACGAAAAATGTATTCCGTCGAAAATGGATGAATAACATAAATGCAAAAGAAATTGATTTTGTGAAGTTTTTCGACGGAAAAAGAATTTCGTCGAAAACAGTTTAATAAAATAAATGCAAAAGAAATTGATTTTGTGATGTTTTTCGATGAAAAACGGATTCCGTCGAAGATTTTTGACGAAAAATGTATTCCGTCGAAAATGGATGAATAAAATAAATGCAAAAGAAATTGATTTTGTGAAGTTTTTCGACGGAAAATGGATAATTCCGTCGAAAATGGAGGAATAAAATAAATGCAAAAGAAATTGATTTTACGAAGTTTTTCGATGAAAAATGGATTCCGTCGAAGATTTTTGACGGAAAATGAATTCCGTCGAAAATGGATGAATAAAATAAATGCAAAAGAAATTGATTTTGTGAAGTTTTTCGATGAAAAACGGATTCCGTCGAAGATTTTTGACGAAAAATTTATTCCGTCGAAAATGGATGAATAACATAAATGCAAAAGAAATTGATTTTGTGAAGTTTTTCGACGGAAAATGTATTCCGTTGAAGATTTTTGACGAAAAATGTATTCCGTCGAAAACGGATGAATAAAATAAATGCAAAAGAAATTGATTTTGTGAAGTTTTTCGACGGAAAATGGATTCCGTAGAAGATTTTTGACGGAAAATGGATTCCGTCGAAGATTTTTGACGGAAAATAAATTCCATCAAAAACGGATGATTAAAATAAATGCAAAAGAAATTGATTTTGTGAAGTTTTTCAACGGAAAATGGATTCCGTCGAAGATTTTTGACGGAAAATGAATTCCGTCGGAAATAGATGAATAAAATAAATGCAAAAGAAATTGATTTTGTGAAGTTTTACGACGGAAAATGGATTCCGTCGAAGATTTTTGACGGAAAATGAATTCCGTCGAAAATGATGAATAAAATAAATGCAAAAGAAATTGATTTTGTGAAGTTTTTCGACGGAAAATAGATTCTGTCGAAGATTTTTCACGGAAAATGAATTCCGTTGAAAATGGATGAATAAAATAAATGCAAAAGAAATTGATTTTATGAAGTTTTTTGACGAAAAATGGATTCCGTTAAAGATTTTTGACGAAAAATGTATTTTGTCGAAAACGGATGAATAAAATAAATGCAAAAGAAATTGATTTTGTGAACATTTTTGACGGAAACTGAATTCCGTCGAAAATGGATGAATAAAATAAATGCAAAAGAAATTGATTTTGTGAAGTTTTTCGACGGAAAATGGATTCCGTCGAAGATTTTGGACGGAAAATGAATTCCGTCGAAAATGGATGAATAAAATAAATGCAAAAGAAATTGATTTTATGAACTTTTTCGATGAAAA
>JAVKPL010001386.1:0-16493 GCA_032173675.1 Gastrolobium villosum | reverse complement strand
ATAGCCGAAGCGTATGGGATTCCACTCATGCGATCCTTCTCAGGCTGTGACTTAGGACACATAGCCCTTGATAGGTGTACCCCATGACTGACAGGAAGAAAACCCCTTTTCGACCCTTCCATGCTAAACCTCTTTAGCATCTTGTCAACGTACGTGGATTGAGATAAACCCAGCAGCCTCTTGGATCTATCTCTATAGATCTTTATACCGAGTATAAAGGCTGCCTCTCCCAAATCCTTCATGGTAAAGTTTTCTGAAAGCCACTCTTTCGTTATTTTTAATGTGGGGATGTCATTTCCTATTAGCAATATGTCATCTACATAGAGCACTAGGAAGACGACATTACTCCCACTAACCTTTCTGTAAACACAAGGTTCATCCTCGTTCTTGATAAAACCGTTACTTTTAACGACTTCATCAAAACGTATATTCCAACTCCTAGATGCTTGCTTTAGCCCATATATTGACCTTTGTAGTTTGCATACCATATGCTCCTGATCTTTGTTTTCAAAGCCTTCAGGTTGTGTCATGTACACTTCCTCCTTCAAGAACCCATTCAAGAAGGCGGTCTTGACATCCATTTGCCAAATTTCATAGTCGTGGTATGCTGCTATTGCAAGCATGATCCTAATAGATTTGATCATGGCAACTGGTGAAAAAGTTTCATCATAGTCAACTCCTTGTCTTTGACGATACCCTTTCGCCACCAACCTAGCTTTGTAGGTCTGAACGTTGCCATCTGCATCAGTCTTTCTTTTAAAGACCCATTTATTACCGATAGGAACTATTCCTTGCGGTTTAGGAACCAAGGTCCATACCTTGTTCTGATACATCGAATCCATTTCAGATTCCATGGCTTCAAGCCATTTTGAGGAGTCAACATCTTTGACCGCCTCCTCGTAGTTACTTGGTTCATCATCCTCAACAGTTTGCTGATTCTCAATCACAAACCCGTACCTCTCAGGTGGATGGATGACCCTCGTAGATCTACGGAGTTGTGTGTTTACTTCTCCATTGGAGAACGTCGCCTGCGGAGCAGACTCGGGTTCCTCAATCTGTTCTTGTGGATCTTGCACTTCTTCAAGATCAATCTTACTCCCACTGCCTCCTTGAGAGATCAAATCCTTCTCAAGGAACTCAGCATTCTTTGAAACAAACACTTTGTGTTCTTCCATGGAGTAGAAGTAGTATCCCTTAGTACCTTTAGGATACCCCACAAATAGACATTTAGTACTCTTAGCACTAAGCTTGTCTGATGTCAACGCTTTGACAAAAGCTGGCGATCCCCATACCCTGAGGTAACTCAGGTTGGGTCTCTCTACCACTCCATATCTCATATGGTGTGGTCTGAACAGATTTAGACGGTACCCTATTTAGAAGGTATGCCGCTGTGTCTAAGGCATATCCCCAAAACGATTTTGGAAGTTGAGTCTCACTCATCATAGACCTAACCATGTCTAACAAGGTCCTGTTTCTCCTTTCGGAGACACCGTTTTGGTGTGGTGTGTAAGGAGCGGTAAATTGTGAGAGAATTCCATTTTCTCTCAGATAACCCTGAAACTCGTGGCTCAAATATTCACCACCACGATCTGATCGTAATGTCTTAATCATCTTGCCACGCTGTTTCTCCACTTCATTCCTAAACTCTTTGAACTTTTCAAAAGCTTCAGATTTATATCTCATTAGGTATATATACCCAAATCTTGATTTGTCATCTGTAAAGGTAATGAAATAAGAATATCCACCTCTAGCCTCAATAGACATTGGGCCACATACATCAATATGAATGAGTTCTAATAACTCACTAGCCCTATGACTCTCAAGCCCTTTGGGCTTTTGTTGAATCATTTTCCCAGCTAGACAAGATTCACACTGTCCATAGGATTCCAAATCCATGGAGTCCAGGTATCCATCTCTATGCATCCTAGACAATCTTGTTTCATTTATGTGCCCTAGTCTACAGTGCCAAAGATAAGATTGATTATCCGTCCTAGGTCGTTTCACATCTATATTGAGCACTTCATTTCCCATTTCCAACACATACAATCCATTTATTAAAGAAGCAGTACCGTAAACCATATCATTCAAAATGATAGAAAAAGTACCATCCCTAATACTGAAAGTATATCCATCTTGTTCTAAACAAGAAATTGAAATAATGTTTCTAGAAATTTGCGGAACATAAAGACAATTATTCAAATGCAATAAAAGGCCCGTAGGCAAAATAAGGTCAGCATCTCCAACTGAATGAGCAGCAACTCTTGCTCCATTACCAACGCGGAGATCCACCTCGTTTCTATCCAATCTCCTTGGGCTCCTAAGTACCTGCAACATATTGCAGATATGAGAACCACATCCGGTATCCAATACCCATGAGGATGGATTAGCATAAGAATAATTTATCTCAATCATGAAAATACCTGAGGCAGAAGCATCACCATGCTTCTTGTCCTTCACATTGTTCAGGTAGTCTAGACAATTCCTCTTCCAGTGGCCTTTCTTGCCACAATGGAAGCACTCAGCATCACCCTTGTCCTTAGGTGCCTTCTTACCCTTCTTCTTGCCCTTCTTCTTCTTGGATTTTCCTTTGGGCTTAAGGGGGTCACCTTTTGCAGGCTCCTTACCCTTTCCCTTGGCCTTGCTAGGCCCACCAATCAAAAGAGTCTGTGTCCTATCCTTCTTGATAGACACTTCAGCTGTTGTTAACATGCTTAACAACTCAGGCAAGCTCACTTGCATCCCATGCATATTGTAATTCATGATGAATTGACTGAAGGAAGGTGGAAGTGAGGTGAGGACTAAGTCATTACTTAGCTCGGCATCCATGATGAAGCCTAGGTTTCCTAGCTTCTCAATCAGCCCGATCATCTTGAGAACATGGCTGCCAACAGACATGCTCTCAGTCATCCTACAAGAGAACAGTTCTCTTGAGGCCTCATACCTCTCATGCCTGCCTTTAATATCATACAACTCCTTGAGATGTACGATAATAGAGGGAGCATCCATATGCTCATGCTGCTTTTGCAGTTCAGGCGACATGGATGCCAACATAATGCATACTGCCATCACATTGTCATCCAAGTGCTGTTGATGGGTTACGAAATCAAATTCCGCAAACCCTTCTTCCCCTTCCCGTGGAGCTACGGGTATTACAGCATCTAAAACGTAGGCAATCTTTTCGGCCCTTAGAACTATTCTTAGGTTCCGATACCAGTCCATAAAATTCGAACCGGTCAGTTTATTCGTATCGAGTATTGAACGCAGTGACAGTGGATTAGTCATACTATAAGCTAAAAAGGATGTAAAGATAGTTTTAGTTAATATACGGTTATGTAGTTAAAAGCAAATTATTAAAGACTTGAAATAATTTGCCCCTCCCACTATTTTATCTAAGTCAATGACCCTTCCTTTTGACTTAGGGTTAATCTACTTTAGATTTTACCTTAGTGGGATTAAGAGTGCGATTATTTATTTTAACCTCCGTCTGAGACCGCAAGATTAATTTAAATAAAGGGTTGATCTTTATCAACAGTATCTCATACCCTCTCTTAACATTAGGTTGACAACTCTTTGTCACTTAGTGGTGCATCTCATGCAACCAACCTAGCACCATTACCCTAAGCACATAAGCCCAGCTGTGCCTGCAACTTATGTCTTAGTTAAGCATTAAACCAGCACCCTAAGTGTCTTACACTTCAAACACTACTCTAGCCCAACGAAATAGTGGGTCCCAACTGAGTTGTGGAGCACCACTATGTAGAAGAGTTTTGAGTAGCATTGGTGGTGGGAGATAATCATATGCTTAATTATTTATTCCTTTTAAGGGTTCCTTTTATCTTGGGGTTAATTAGGTCCCATCAAACGCATATTGTAAGTTATCATGCTAGTCGTTACCTATGTCAAACATCTATCGGTATACACTAGTCGTTATTGGACAAACATAATAACCATACAAACGCGGTTTGCCCAATGTATGCATACTAGACGTTCTAATCATACATGCATATAAACAATTTATATTGAGATAGCCATGGTGCTCGCGCTTTTGTCCTTTTGCTTCTTTAAGCAACGGCCGCTTGTCGTCTATACGCCACTAGCCTATTTCTCTAATTACAAATAATTAAAGAAACTCCATAACATTTTGGAGGAACAAAATTACAAAATTTAAATTACAAATACACTTGTAAATTAAAATGCGCGATTACACATAAATTTAAAATTCAAAAAAATTCAAATCCGGGCACCATGACCATCCCCTTCCTGTTTGTACCTGAAAAGTTCAAAACTTGCAAACACAAACATTATATTGTCACATAGCATTTTCACATGTATTTTGACATTTAACATTTAAACATCAAAATAACATCAAGATTCATAATCTTAAATTTCTCATTGGCCGAATTTAAAAACAATTTCAATTCAAATTTTGTTAATTCTTTCTCAAAGAAAACAAAATTAAACCATGCATGTAGCTATAAATCTCCACATGGCCGAATCATATAGGTAACTATATGATAAATTTTGTCTCAAAATTTCATGCATATAAACATGACACAATTCATGGAGAAAAATAAGAAATCATTCAAGGCACTCTTAGTACCCTCCATGGCCGAATCTTCCCTTTCAAAAAGGGTGTTCCTTTTAAAACTTTCATAAAGAAAAAGAAACTAAACCATGATGCATAATGTTTTATGAACACAGAATCAAATTTTCATGTTCATAAAAACAAAAACTTTAACACTTTAAAGGATTTGTGATTCAAAATCCACATGCAGAATTTAAACTTTAACCCTTTAAAGATTTTTGACCGTGAAAAACTCTTTTCACAAACAAGGTACCATCACCCGTCGATGGTAAAGCAACCGGGCTCTGATACCACTTGAAAGTAAACTTGCCTTTGAAGGCCGATGCATGTAAGGTGTAAAACAAAATTTTACTGCCGAACATACATGCACACATAGGTTCATGCTTTAAGACAGCATGATGTTACCTTGTTTTGGCCTGATCAGTCAGGGAGATGAGATGTCAGGCTTGAAGGGTTCAAACCCTCTAATGGTGATCCACACCACCGTTCGTCAATGATGCAAGAACCCTTTCTTGAAAGCCACCAGATGAACACCACAGTGAGGCTTGCTATGCGCACAAGTGGTGAAGGTGGAGGCCAGGTATTCTGTTTGGAAAGGTGTACTGAGCTACCCTACAGAATGGTGCATAGATGGAGGAGAGTTGGCTAGGTTTTTCACAAAACCCTAAGGTGAGGAACAAGTCATATTTATGCGCACCCTTGGAGAGGAGGAGGGAATTCAATCATTCAAAATGAAAAACAAACTTTCAAACTTCTTTGAAAGTTGCGCATGGAACAGTGTGATAAGGTGGAGCTGTTGCGAAACTAACTTTGCCAACAACCTCCAATCTTATCCACATGATATTAAATTCAAAATAATTTAAACTTAAATTCATAAACTATCATATAGTATATAGTTCTCATGCGCATAATTCAGCCCTAGAAAGGGTCCAAATACATTGAGTAGTTGCATTCAAAATTTGAATCAACTCACCCACTGATTCCCTCAACCACCAAATCTGAATGGAGGTTTGTTTTAAGTGATAAGATAACACTCTTATCACCTAAAATTTGCGCACCAAACAGCCAAGGGAGAGCCTCCAAAGATGCTTCTTCATCCAAGGAATATGCTCCAATAAGATCGTGTCTTATCCTTTTGTTATGAAACAACTTTTTAAAACCAATTCAAATTCGAATTCAAACACTTGAATTCAAACGTTCAAACATTCAAATTCAAAATTCAAAATTCAAAATTTCAAATTTCAAATTCAAAATTCGAATTTCAAAATTCAAATTCAAATTCAAAGTTCAAAATTCAAATTTCAAATTTCAAATTTCAAATTCAAAATTCGAATTTCGAAATTCAAATTCTAAATTCAAATTTCAAATTTCAAATTTCAAATTCAAAATTCGAAATTCAAATATTTGATTATTAATTTAACTAATTAAATTAATTAGTAATTATAACATCCCGCATAATTAGTAAAATACATAAGTACTATATGTTATAGATGTATGTGTAGAATTCGGATTTATGGTGTAGGTTTGATGGCTTGCGAATTGTTTGATCTTTATAATTGGATGAGACTAAGGTAAGTATTTAAATTAAATAGGAGAGTACATATGTAGGCATGTGAAATTTATTAAAATCATATGAGTAATTTGAGTGTGTGTTAGAAGGCTTTAGTGTTTATTGGACTTTGGAAGTGGGCTAGTGTGTGTGGACTTGTCACTATTGGACTTGTGTGATTGGGTTCTTTGTGTGTGTGGCCAATGGCCCAAAAGAGGATTCTTGGATCAATCATGTTCAGCCCAAATTAAATCCACACATAATTCCCTAAGCCTTGTCCAACAAGGTGTCTTGTGTGTCTAGAAACTTTCACATGGCAAGAGTAATTCCCACTCATTCTTGCGCAAAAGGACTTAGAAAAATCTGCCAACACATTCCTTGCTTGACCGCCACATCACTCTTATTTTGTGCACATTTGACTTCAACTTCATTGCATGGAAGACACATGTACTATTTAGCATGATTTTGGGCTGCACTCTTCTTCATTTTAGGCGCACATGGAGAGGTGTCATGGAGCAGATTTTTATGACACAAAATCTGCATTGAGTGTTGACTTGGAGAACCACCTTACACCTTCCATCATGAGGCTGAAATGTGCAGATTTTTGCATGCTTTTGGCAGTCCATCATGAGCCAAATCTGCCCTTGCTTCCACATGCATCAAAAGTAGGATTTTGGGGCTGCAACCTCTCACCTTATGCGCACAAGGACAGCTCCAAAGCAGAATTTTTTTGGCTGCCACAAAGCTGTCTTGCTTGTGGACTTAGTGAACCTCCTAGCATGTGCTCATGATGCACCTCCTTTCCACTCCATCTTGTGCGCCTAGCTTGCTTGTTGGTGTTTAAAATTCTGACTTAAGTGGCATAACTCAGATCTGAACCTATCCTTTTCACTCCTTGCATGTACATAGAGTAACCAAGAAGCAAACTCTTGCTTGTTCAAACCATGTGTGCAGTCCCACCTTCACAAGAAACCAGAATTCTCATGATGCATCATCATTGCAACCTCCTCCCACTTCTCTTTAAGTTAGGCGCACACTAGAGGGGGGGCTGTCCTCATTTTACCTTCAGCCAACTCTCCTCTCTTCCCTCACTCTCTAGCCGATCATACAAGCTCTCTTGGAGAAAGAAAAACCTTGGTATCTTACCTTCCCTCACACTCTCAAACCGTGGCTCAAGAGCACCAAGCAAGTGTAAGTTTTCCTCCTCACTTTCCCCTCACTGTCCAGCCTTGTTCCTCAACCTTGAAGCTGTCCAAGTTTGTTTCTCCTCACCATTGTGTGCGCATAGATCATCTCCTAGGAAGTGTGGACTTGTTGTTGGTAGAACTAGAAAGGTGTGGTGTGTGAGCAAGGAGTGTGTGCAACAAGAGGTAAGCCTAGAACTTAGACCTTTTACATTGTGTGAAACTATGTGTGCATGAGATGTCTACTTGGTTCTATTTGTGTTGGATTCTTGAATGAGCATGGTGAAGGAATAAGGATGGAGTTACTTGATGATACTTGTGTATTTTCATTATTGCATGAGATTTTCTTTAAGCCTTATAGCACATTGCATGATATAATGGAATGAAAGTCCCATGGTTATGTTTGAGTTAATGCCACTGTTTTGGAATGAATATGCCACTGTTTTGAGGATATATATGCCACTGTTTCTCTATGAATGTGCCACTGTTTGAGGATGAATAGGCCACTGTTTCAGTTTTACAAGAGCACCATCTTGATGCCACTGTTTTGTATGAAAGTGCCACTGTTTTGAGAATGCATATGCCACTGTTTCGGTTGGACAAGCTCACCATTTTGATGCCACTGTTTTGTATAAAATGCTCACTGTTTTAGTGCATCCCACTGTTTTAGTTTTAGTCCATTATGTGCCACTGTTTCTGCATAAAATGCTCACTGTTTTAGACCATTATGTGCCACTGTTTCTGCATAAAAACACTCACTGTTTTAGTCCATTATGTGCCACTGTTTCTGCATAAAACGCTCACTGTTTTGATGTCACATATGTCACTGTTTTGCACCAAAAATACTCACTGTTTTAGTACTTAAGGAGCCACTGTTTCTGCATAAATAACCACCGTATTGATGTTCAAACCCCACTATGTATGCTCACTGTTTTAATGTCCAAAAATCATGATTTATGCCACTGTTTTAATCACCATTTATGCCACTGTCTTAATGTTCAAAAATCTCTCTTTATGCCACTGTTTTGATGTGCAAATACCTCTACCTATGTCACTGTTTCATGTTCAAATGCAACCATTCATGCCACTGTTTTGATGCACAAATAACACTACTTATGCCACTGTTTTGAGGTTCAAATGCCATTGACAATGTCACTGTTTTAACATTCAAATACCTCTGTTTCTGCCACTGTCTAAAGCCACTGTTCTGCCACTGTTTTGAGGTCCAAAATGTCACTGTTTCTGTTTTAAAATGGTCACTGTTTCTGCTGTAAGGTGCTACTGTTTTTCTGCTGTAAAACGTCACTGTTTCTGTCCACTGTTTTTAAGTAAAACGTCACTGTTTCTGTCCACTGTTTTTAAGGAAAAAGTCACTGTTTCTGCTCACTGTTTTAAGAACAAACGTCACTGTTTTCTGCTGTAAAACACTGCTGCATGCTCACTGTTTCTCTGCTGTAAAACACTGCTGTATGCTCACTGTTTCTCTGCTGTAAAACACTGCTGTATGCTCACTGTTTTCCACTGTAAAACGCTGCTGTATGCTCACTGTTTCTGCTGTAAATCGCCACTGTAAATGATTGGTTGTAATTGACTTAGGTGCGCTTAAGAAGTGAGATACTTCGCTGCTGTTTGGTATTGTTTAAGGCACGCAAGGTAAGTGTCAGGCGATATTACCTAATGTGACTATTGACTACTGGTATAAAATTGTGACATGATGCTCCATATTCCGTAAAAGTATTATGTTCCATTATGATGAAAGGAAACAGCCAAAAATGTGCCGTGATGGCTATATGATTATGAGGTAAAGACGTTATGTGGCAGCATAACGCATATGAAAAGTATATGTGCCGTGATGGCTATATGAAAGGTATATAAGCATGCATCTTACATCATACCGCATTTTTACGCTTTGTGTGTGAAAGCATAGCATGACATGCATGTATCAAGATCATATAGGCCTTGTTTTAGAATAGTTATGTACAGGACCATGTGTTTGAGCAAGCATCATATAGGCATCCCCAAGGTACCGGGGTATGGGACACTTGGCATCAGTCCGCATAGGCCCACAGTTGGAATCCACATGGAGCTCAGGTGCCAAGGGATATTTGATTCCACTGTGAAGTGCGCGCACGACGGTGCTAAAAGCGCAAAGGAAAGGCGTTATATACGCAATATATGAATATGATGAAAAGGAAAGGCGTTATATGCGCTATATATATGAATATGATGAAAAGGAAAAAGGAAAAAGGAACAAGGATATGTTGAAGTGACTGTTATGATTTGGTGCCTAGTTAATACTGTTATATTACTGGTTTTGTTGCCACACTACTGGGATTATTCTCACCCCTTCGGGGCTGCTATTTTTCCAAAATGGCAGGAGGACGTAAAAGCATTTGAAGGAGTGATGTTTTGCTGTTGCTTGCTGATGCATGGATTATCACTGTTGCTGTTTTGATTGATTGGATGACTGTAATGATTAATATTTTGGTACTCTTGGATGACTGTAGACTCTATCATCTCTATTTTATCTTGAACCTTTATGAACAGCGGCTATTTTGGAAAACGTTTGTGAAAGGAATTTTTGAAAGACTTATATGCTGAAGTTTTTACAGTGCACCTTACGGGTGCTGTTTTTATGAGCAAACGAACTCCGATTTACTATTATTTTATATGCACGCGAAGCCCCAAATGTGCTCTTTCTAAATCACTTGAAATATTTTTTATCGTCCAAACAGAAGTTATAAGCACTATTGAAATGCCTTACGGATTTGTATACTGTGAATGAGATTCTTTGTTAGAGATTCTTTGTTAGCTACTGTGACGTTAACGACTCTAATTCCGCTTAGCAAACGACTCTTTGGATGCATACAAGGGAGGGCGTTCGTAATGGCTTGGACTATCCAAGCCCATTACTAAACTCCATGCACCACCCACCCATTAAGGTGGGCTTCCAGGGTAATAACATTATTAGGCCCAATACCTTTGAAGCTAATCCATCATGACTACAAGGTGTTAGTGTGTGACCCATTAGGTCCAACTTAGCTACTGACATAACTGGGCTTGGGCCCAACAAGCCCACAACCCAATTAATGACAACACAGAGCACTAGCAATGCTTTGTTGCCCCAGAACTAGTCAGATTAATGACTTGATCAACCTATTGCACATATTTGGTTACCGTATGTATTTCCCTTCGTCTCGATTATCTTCCCATTAACCTAGGGTAAGGAAATGTATCAACCCCTGCGGTTTAGGGTAAGCTTTATTCGAAATAGGGAATCTTCAATTTACTGACTCTAAAGGCAGATCATCTCATGATCTCTTTTACTATGCATAGATTCCCGAGTCCCTGTAAATGTCATCCCGATTTCTCCGGTTTACAGATAACCTAATCTCTCACAGAGATTTGACGAATTCCTTCAGCTTATTACCCTAGCCCTGTGCCCTTTAAGGACACGCCCAACAGTATACCTATGAGTCTCCATGTTTCAGGCAGACGAGGTATACAATCAAAACATGCCTTCAAGAACACATTCTAGGTAATAACTTCTGGTCTAAGGAAAGACATACCCAAACATAAAGAGATTACTCTAATGATACTATCTGTGAGATTTCCTCATAGAGTCTCTTTTTGGGTCTGTTCAGTGCGAGCTATACTCTTATAGGTCCACCCACGACTTTAGCTAAGATATCTCCATATCTGCAGCTCATGAGGTCTTTACCTTGTATCCATATACAAGTAGATAAGTCGTGCTAGTCTTTACTCGAGATCACTGATCCCCAAACTCAGTGTCTCTAGACTAGGAACATATAATTAGGAATAGACATGCAATATCCTTGAACCCTCATGATCGTGATCTCATCACAGATACTCAAGAGATACCTGTTCTATTCCAAGGGGTTTATCCAGTTCGTTCATATAATATTAACAGTAATATCGAGACACAATATGAAACTGAATAAATAGTGCTTTCATTTATTTGCGACAAACAAAGTTCTACATCTAGTGTCCATTATTTAATGAAAAGATTGTCTCTAGGACACCCATATGCTAACATCTCCATCATCGTCGTCGTATAGTGTTGCTTAAACATAAACACATCTAATTGGGGGTATTCCATCGTTGTCTGTACGTTGTAATTTAGGGTTTACTGAATATTTTGTGTGTTCTTTGTAATTTAGGGTGAGAAGATGAATGTTTCTTCTGGGATAGGGAGCTCAAGCCTTTGCAATTCAATTGGGGCTAGAAGCCAAAGAAGGATTGCTGCTCCAAGGTGTAAATGTGGGAGGCCAAGTGTTGTATACACCTCCAAAACTCATAGAAACCCAAACAGAGTATTTTTTGGGTGTCTCAATTTCAAGCTGAGCAATTTATAGACAACTATGCAAATTATTTATTTTTCAGTTAGGTTCATCCATTTTTATTTAAGTTGAATGTTATTATGAGTTTGATTTCATTTGGTATTAAGAAAAGAAGCCATACTGTGAGTTTTTTAGATGGGTGGATGACGCGTCAATGAGATGATGAAGATGAAAGATTGAAGAATTAACAAGCTGGAGTTGAATGTAGATGTAATGGAATTCAAGTTGAACTATATTGACATGAAGTTGAATGATGAACTGCGGGCTAAAGTGGATGAGCAGAAAATGAAGATTAATGAGCACCAAATAAAGATTAATGAGCTATCAGTGAAGATGCTTGCAGAGTTTGATATGGTGGAGAAGGAAACTAGGCATGTGGGTAGATGTGCTAGAGTGTTAGTTACTACTACCACTATATATTTTTGTGTTCATCATATACATTTATGTTGGAAGTAGGCTAGAATGAAAAAAAAACGTGTACCACTATTGAGATTGCTGGCGTATGTATCATTAGCTAGTGTATTGCTATTGAAATGTAATGAATTGAAGTGGAAGGACCACTGTTGGAATGTAATAAAATGTTGTTCATCATATGTATATTTATATATTATATACTTTCCCTTCTTGCATTAGCACAAAAATCACTATAATATATATCTACTTTTGGTTCAAAGTGGATTTAAAACTACTCTTATTCATAGTTTGATTCTTGAATGAATATTCTTGGGAGACTTTGGTCTTCATCACACCTGAATGGAAATTGTGAAAATGATGTGTATGTCAAAAAAAAAAAATATTTTAATTGGGGTTCAGATTATTATAACAAGGTAAAACTTTTTATCCTTTTAAAGGACTTAAGTTATATTATTTTAGTTGCTTATAATTATGTACTCCGGAGAGTACATAGTTATAATATTAAAGTTATATATTTTTTCACTTTCTACGTCAACCAATAGTTTCTGAAGAGAGAAAAAAATACAACTTTAATCTTATAACTATATATTCCCCTGGGTATATGGTTATAAGAAGCTAAAAGAGTATAACTTAGGTACTTTAAAAGGACAAATCATTTCCCCTTAGAATAAAGGTTTAGAATTTCGTATTAGAAGATTTTTTTGAATCACCTTTTGTATTTAGAAATTATTTTGGACCGGCTTATTCTTCTAACCCATACCCCTCACCCAAACATGATCTCGGCATCACGGATATGGAACATCCCATAACTATAGTCATAAGGCAAAAGATTTCAATCCAACATGACCCCGACAACCTAATTCAGGGAAGCGGGCCAAGTTATAAATGCTAGAAAGCATAAAGGACAAAGTACATAAGCAACAAAACCCAAAAGGGTAAGAATTAGATCCCAGGCAAGGCGATATAGAGAAAGATCAGCCGATTCCATACTGGACCTCGGCCAACAAGGTTCAGGGAGGAATACTGGAACAATTTATTCAATACCCAGGATACTACCAGCACATGATCATATATCATAGTACCTAGCCAAAAACAACATCAACATTGTGCATTTTCAACACATCTCTCACCATAAGTTGCATATAAAATATACAATACTCTATAAGTCACTCTACCAGTAAGGCAGAGCTGTCAACCTTTTATTTAACTAATTGCAATTCCAGTTTCCAGCTATTATTACACCTTCATACTTGACTCCATCACAATTTACCTTTCATTAAGGCTAATAGGTCACCGTCTTAACTTGAACTCTTGATCATCACTAACCTTCCTAGAAGGACACTTACTCAATCTGTCAACATTAAACCAAGCTATTATCTCTTTTAACATAAGGCGAGAATCCCATCAAACTTACAACATCACTTGGAACCGAAAATTTTCTCATCATACTTAATTTACACACACAACAGTGTGCTTCAATATCACGCTTCAAAACTTTTACACATTATGCCTCACATTTTATATCCAATTCGACACTTTATCGTCCACTTACAAGTACATGACACCACATCTGGCGTTATTTACATGGCACAACTCAGTTGTGCACTAACATATGACATCTCGTCTATACAAGTCATCTCACTAATTCAGGATACTTCCAAGGATCATAGTCCTTATAGAAGATAACAATTGTATCCGGGAACATAATCCGCACAGAGATAGCCATACACTCCGGGCACATAAGCCGCACAGAGGTAACAATATTCTCCAGGCACATAAGCCGCACAGAGGTAACAATATCCATATCATATCCGTATATAATGGCAAAATGTGTTTTGTATAAACACATGAGGCTACCCTCATTATAGGAATAATGGTATAATAATTATATCACACATATGCATAATTCACTATGACTTCTTGGGTATGTTCCTTTCCACGAATGGTCTACTCATTTAACTTGACTAGTCATCAGACCTAGTCCATAACATAATCATCATTACATGATTCCAGCATATTTCTCATAATTCTGCACCTATTTTCCAACTCTTAATAATTCCCGTATCCCGTTACAGTTCTAATCCATTGTCTATCATGGCTCACAAAACTATGCTCAACACTGTAGAGCAACTCATCAATCTTCTTAATCACCCCTCTCTTTGTGACTATAGAATATATATTTCATTGAAAATACCATCACTTTTTCTCTCCATAATTCACTATGGCATGAGGAGTGCCATCATTCACTAGTCCACGCAGTCAGCGCACAAGGATCGCCAGGTGAGTCTCAACTTCGAGCGGTGCACGCCTGGGACTTCCCAGAGCAACACCTCTTAGGATCCAATCCACAAAGGAAAGCCCAGGACAATTTCATTTGTCACATTACTACACACATGTATGTCATTGTGTAACTTGTACACCGGGACTCCATAATGAATCCCTTACCAGATTGAGCGTCCAATGACACTCCCAATAGACAATCTCTTCAGATACTTCCCATCATAGGGGATTTTATTCAACATAATTGTCCTTTTACCAAAGAATTTAATAATTTATTACAACACCAGTATATATAGGCGCTCAGGCCTTTACAAAGTGTATATATATACTGGCACTTAGCCCATCACAGGATTATCATTCATCTATTCATCAAAGTAAGTATGCAGACCATCAGGCCATTATGCATTATTCATTACCCATTACAAATATCCCTTAGCAGTTATGCCATTTCAAAATACAATATTCACCTTTTGGAATTTCCAAGAGACATCCATTATGGGTCAATTCTCTTATGCATTATACCACTTGAACCTCTACCAAGGAGCCATTTCCAAGTAAAATCCTGCACATTAATGCACGCATATAATCAGGTCACATCATAACAAAATCACAACTATCTTACATTATAAAAGTATACTTATACTCTTAGTTCATAACATTTAGTCATACTTTCTCATATCACATTTGTTTCCTTTATGGCATATCCTTCCAGTTAAACTAGTATTTCATTATTGACAATCATACTCTTAATGAACCTTGTTCAATGCCATCCCTGGCAATTTTCTCAACTTCTTACTTTGTACTCTCAATACTTCATGATATCCTCACTTATGTCTAATCAACATTAAATCATCATGGAGTCAATTACCATATCTCAGCACTGAAATATACCTAACACATCATTGTCATAGTTAGTTTAAGGTACTCACCTTCTCCAATATTCTTAAAGATTCAAATTATTTTACGCTCAAACATCTCAATTCATTAAAGTGTGTGCCCTTCACAAGGGACTTATAGCCTTCTTATTTAACCTTAATGTGACTAAGCTTACATATAAGCATACCAATTCAAATTTTGAAGAATTCATCGGGGTTCCAAGTCACCCACCATGTCAAAGTTATACTACTAAATCCATATATGCTCAATTATTTTAACTACTCCATACATATAGGAAATATTCACCAACACTATCATCATGATATCAACTCATTTCAATCATACTTACTAACCATGAGACTGCACATTCAGCTATGGTAGCATTATACCTAAAAGGGTTAGACATACTTCCGATTTATTCTCACTAAGTCCTCAACTACATATAGTTTACTTACAAGCATATCTGTCCGTGGAACAATCGACACAGCAGCCACAACAACAAGCTAAGGACTGACATTAGGTGCTCCAGGGTTGCTGTTGGGTGGTTTGCTGATGGTGGAAAAATATAAGTTTCAATAGGGGACGTTCCTCTGTTCTTGCAGAACACAGATTCATCCCTTAGTTCCAACCCAAGTGCGCAAGTGCACGCATCAAGTAATAAAGGGAGTATTAGTGCCCAAATTATCGTTCCCACGAGGATAGATTCCTAATGATTGTCTTACATTGTTTTACAGAGTGAAAATGAGAAGAAAAGTTAGTAAATGAACTGTCTGGTCAAACGTTCCCTACTGTCTTGACAAAGTTCCTCAGGAACAGTAGGTTCAATCTGGTGGCAAACAATTTCTCGCCGCGTTATGTATGTGATCCTTCCTGTTTAGAAGAAATGAGTAATCATTGGAGTTTGATAGTTACAATATTTAATAAAGTAAAACTACTAAAAAAACAGAAGTAACTATAATCAAGAGACAACAGGGTGGTGGTTTAAAACAGTTTTAATAGAAGGAGCGGATTCACTTCTCCACTCTTAAAGGGGCTACTTTCTCTGCTCAAACCTTAGCACTTTTTGGCTTTGCCCCAGCTTCTTTGCCTGCCAACTCTGATTCCTCAGCTCATGGACTAGATGGCTCACAAGTTTCCATATTCCTATGGCTCCCTTGACTCCAACAGGTACTTAGTGCAGAACATTAAAATGGACGAGTTGGCCCCTTATTCCTAAGGTGACCAGTAGTGTTTTTGCCATGACA
>JAVKPL010001385.1:0-16514 GCA_032173675.1 Gastrolobium villosum | reverse complement strand
GACTAAGTATGATCGGTCATACATTCTTGATTGTATTTAGTGTAATTTATAAGAGTTTGTAAACAAAAACTTTGTAAGTATAACCTACCCGGTTTTACATATTTGGTAGTTTTCGACTTGTTGTCTTTGGTGTCTTTCTTCTTTCAATTTCAGCTTTTGTTTCTCACTCCACCCCTTCCTTTTCTTGTTTTTTCTGTTTTTTTTCCACCGACTCGCATGTTAAGGTTATTGATGTTGATGGTATGACAGGACAAAGCTGAAGGCTGAAATTACGGAGTAGTTGTTAATGGCATCAACATCTTGTGTCAGCAACAGCCTATTACCCATGAAAGAAGCAGTTTCAATGTCTCAATTGTATCCTCCACCTCTTGCAAAATATGAGGATGTTACAACAAATCCCAAGCTCTTCATGTTTACCTTGGAGAAGCTCCACGCTGCTATGGGTACCAAGTTCATGTAAGCTCTCTGCTTATCTTATGGTCACTAACTCAGCTTTTTGTATTTTATTCCCTGCTTGGCTCAGTGGTAAGCATACTTACTGTTCAAGGTCCCGGCTTCGACTCGACCTCTCCGCAAAAAGCGGGGTAAGGCTTGACTTGATTACCTTCCCCAGACACTCACGTGTGGGTATTGAACTGGGTCGCCCCTTTTTTTGTAAGTTACTTTATTTGTGGGTTTAAACACTCTAAAGTCTAAACCGAAGGCAAGGACTGTCGATTGCATAACTTAAACCTGGTTCAAGTGTTTTCTATCATTCTTAAAAATATAATGATGCTATTATTTTATTTTTATTTTTTTGTACCAAGTAAGGACTTGGATGTGGCTTTTGAGATTCTATTCTATTATCTTGTTGAAGATTTTGAGAACGTCCATGTGCAACTGACATTTTGTTTCAGGATTCCAATTATTGGTGGAAAAGAACTTGACTTGTGTCGCCTCTTCCTTGAAGTGACTTCTCGTGGAGGGATTGAGAAGGTAAGATGTGTTTATTTATAACTGCTTCTGCTATTATCTTTACTAATGTGTTTAATTGTTAAATATTCCCTGCTACAATGTTTGAATTTAAGAGTGCTAGCTTGAAATAATGGTAAAATTGCTACTGTGTGACTGAAAAGTCACAGGTTTGAGAAACAACCTCTTTGCAAATAAGCAAGGGCAATGCTGTGTATAAGAATTACCCTCACTACACAGGTTTGAGAAATAGCCTCTTTGCAAATAAGCAAGGGCAAAACTGTGTATAAGAATTACCCTCACTACACAAGTTTGAGAAACAACCTCTTTGCAAATAAGCAAGGGCAAGGCTGTGTATAAGAATTACCCTCACTACACAGGTTTGAGAAATAGCCTCTTTGCAAATAAGCAAGGGCAAAACTGTGTATAAGAATTACCCTCACTACACAAGTTTGAGAAACAACCTCTTTGCAAATAAGCAAGGGCAAGACTGTGTATAAGAATTACCTTTATTACATACTCACTAGTCAAGGTTTAACGGAGAGTGGTGGTTTTAACATGTTTCAATTTCTTTCTAATTCTATAGTTTCTTTTCTTTTCTTTTGGGTGCCTTGTCAAGATCATCATTTCTTCATGGAAAAATAGATGGTGAACATGTTGATCATCTTTAATAATGTGTCTTGCAGCTTATTAGAGAGAGAAGATGGAAAGAAGTAACTGCAGTTTTTAATTTTCCAACAACAGCCACAAATGCTTCCTATGTGCTGCGGAAGTACTATACTTCATTGCTTTACCACTACGAACAAATCTACTATTTTAAGGCCAATCGATGGAACCCTGCAACTTCTGGTATGTGCATTTAAATGAAATTACTTGTTTGAACATGAGCTTTTCCAGGGCTTGTTCTAATGTACCATAAGGCAAATTGCACTTTGTCAGATGCTCTGCAGAGTCATTCAACCATGCCAGTTCCGGCTCAAAGAACACAATTTTTGCAGCCTTCTCCAGGAATGCAATCAGCTGTCTTTCAACAGTCAAGGGCCAATGCTGCTGAATCACCTGAAGGTCTCTACTTTCTTCAGCTCAGAATAAGATTTGATTGCTGACCACAAATAAAGAAAGTGGGAATATAGTAGTATATAATATATGGTTCCATTCCATCGGATGTCGGACATCCTTTTTGTCCTGCAATCTGTTTTTAATTATGTATTCCGGTGAGTAGATAGTTATAATATTAAAGTTATTTTTTTTCTCTCTTTCATATCAGCTAAAAAACAACAACATTAATATTATAACTATCTACTCCCCGATGTACATAGTTAAAAATGGGTTGCAGGACAAAAATCTTATTCCTACAACATAAATCTTATATTTCCCATAATAAACAGTCATAAGAATTTGTTGTCGCTTTTAATCCTCTTAGTGCTATATTGGAGAATTACATGAATCATTTTGTCTTGTTTATACCAGATATATACTATAAAGAAATTACTCAGATTCTGTGCATGACGACTGTAAATTATGTTATCAAGATTTTGGCCCAGTTTGAGCTATTCTTTTTATCAATAGAAGGAAAGGGTGAATTGGTATTTGATTGATGGGGCTTTCTATTCCTCATATATGTGCCTTCTACCACGTTCCATTCTGTTTTTTTTTTTTTTTTTTCTAGTTTTGTTGAAAACAAGTGCACAATATAATTTTCCTCAATTTATATCAATGATTAGTTAATAAGCAGTAGTGTTCGTTCTCCAGCGTCTCTGGCAGGATCTCCAGTGATTGGAGTCATTGATGGGAAATTTGAAGGTGGGTATCTAGTTTCTGTTTCAGTAGGTTCGGAGAAGCTCCAAGGTGTACTTTATTATGAGGCTCCACAAATCCCTGATTTGCCTGCATCTGCATCACATGGTCAAAGCATAATTTTTAAGAACAACAATGCCTCTGCTTCACTGGGGGTCCATCGCCGTCGTCGCAGGAAGAAATCAGAAATAAAAAGGAGAGATCCTGCTCATCCAAAACCAAACAGAAGTGGGTACAATTTCTTCTTTGCTGAGCAGCATGCAAGACTAAAGCTACAACACCAAGCCAAGGACAGGGATATTAGTAGGATGATTGGTGAACTCTGGAACAAATTAAAAGAGCCTGAAAGATCAGTAAGGAACTTGTGTTAAATATTACTATTTTATGAGTTGGCTATTTTGTAGTGCATAAACAATCCATGCATGCATCTTTCTGTTCTTGTATTGCATCTTATATTGTTTGTAATGTTGTGTTGATTACTTGATTTTCACTGATATTAAGGTTTATCAAGAAAAGGCTGTTAAGGATAAAGAGAGGTATAAAGCAGAAATGGAGGATTATCGCGAGAAACTGAAGATGAGCCATGTTATCAGTGATGCTGTGCCACTGCAACAACTGTTTCCTCAAGCAGATACAGCTTTGGTGGATGTGGACATAAAATTGCTAGGTTCTCCTCAAACACCTGAGGAGAGCAGTTCTATTGGAAGTGACTGTGAAGATGATATCAATATGGATGCTTCTCCTGGCGTAGCAGTGGCTGCTGATGCTACCTACTTGGGTTCAGACAAGTCATCCAAGGAGGGGGATTATGAGCTTCTTCGCCATTGTGAGAGAGAAGGGGGTGCTGGAGATCAACAGCCTCCAAAGATGAACGAGAGCAGGAATATGCTGGAACTACTTTAGTCCACCAGAACAGATTTTTTATTTGACATTTGAAAGTTATGGTAGTCTTTATTTCTAGTGATTAACTCTAGGTTTTGTTTTTTCAAGATTCATTCACTGAGTTCATGTTCTGTGCATTTGTTGTACATCTGGAATGCTGACATAGACAACGGTGGTACTTATTTCCAATGATCAGAATTTTTTTTGTTTCATTGACTGCAAAACATTTGGAAGGGTGAACTCTCTTCAATCTCCCTCTACTGGTTTCACATAAGTAAAATGTACCACACATGGTACCAAAAATGATATGGAAGTAATGGTTACTGATCCAGCAATGAATCCACATTGTATTCGCAACTTGGTTCAATGGTTTGATTAGGTTTTCTGTGAACGGGACTCTGTCTAATTCCAAGAGTTTTTGAAGCAGGATGCACTAGCATCAACAAAACCCTTCAAAAGGTCAAATTGTCTTTGTATTATGATTTGCTTTATGATTATGGGACTCTGTAATATTTCTTAGCTTTTCCCAGCCTAACATTGTAATTGATAAAATTGTAATTAGTAAGTATATATGCGCATGTGTTGTGTGGGAACATGAAAGCCTCCTAGTCCTCTCAATCCTTAATCACAATCATAATTCTGTAGCAGTGGTCAAGGAGTATTTCTTCTCCTATTAATACTTGTTTGTTTTTGAGTCACTATGCTATATCTTTAAAAAACGTGAAAAAAGAAATAGAACATTAAAAATATAAAAAAGCCTCATTCTTAGATAATGTTCCACTTTAATTTAATAATTCCTACCTAGATTCGAATGTGCTTATTTTTACCAAAAAATAAATAGAAGTAGTAGTATTCTATATTTTTGAAAAACATTTAAATTATTAAGAAAGGTATTTGGATGGGCTTTAAAAAAATGCTAAAGCAAATAAATATCACATCTTATATTCAAAAAGTTCAGATTTCATTCTGTCCTCAAAATGTCTCCTAAGGCAACGATGATTGAAAACAGAATTATCTGCGTCAAAAGGTCCACATAGTAATGGATTCAAACCATATTTCTACAAGCTTCCGGATTTTTGACTATGGATTTTATTTTTGACGTTGTACATATGATTGATGGATAGTGTAAAAATCTTTTGCCAATAGGCAATAGCCCAATGCATCAAAATTGAAATTTTCATCTATTAATTTGCTCAATAACATTTTTCAGCTACAACATTCAACAAAACCCAATCCACACTACCAGTAGTCTGAACAAGAACACTTGCCACCACTGAAATGGTGAAACCGATATGCATCCCTTAATATGATTTTCCTACCAACAATTTCACTAACCAGCTTGAAAACAGAGTGACAATCACCACAGACACGAAGATTCTTAAAAATTCTAACAGGTGAAACTTCCGGACTGTTGATCAACCCAAATGCAAGGGCAATTCTCTCACTATGGTTCCAAAGATTATGCTCCTTTTGTTCTTCGTCTGTATCTTGCAATGCATAACTTGTGTCAGGCACATAGCCTGCTTCTTTAATCATCTTTCTCAGCTCATCTA
Organism: Gastrolobium villosum; assembly: GCA_032173675.1. Classification (NCBI taxonomy): domain Eukaryota; kingdom Viridiplantae; phylum Streptophyta; class Magnoliopsida; order Fabales; family Fabaceae; genus Gastrolobium; species Gastrolobium villosum. The sequence continues at coordinate 11,331 of JAVKPL010001385.1, read as the reverse complement.
ACTTTGCATAGATTTGCACAGTTTGTGGATGAAACTGTTCTCCCATTCCAAAAGTAGTAACCTTGTTTTTCAACTTGATCCAACTACATGCAGGTTTTTTCTTTATGTTTTGTGATTGCATTTGCTTTCTCGCATTCTCTGCATCTCCCCAGCTTCTGGTAGATGCACAGACATTTGAGTAAAGAACATAAGCTGAATCATCAGATGAGTCCAGCTCGAAAAGACGGTCAGCAGCTTTCCTCCCAATCTCCAAATTGCCATGTGTTTTACAAGCAGCCAACAGGCTACGCCACACAAAGTCGTTTGGTTGAATTGGCATCTTGTCAATAAAAGTTTCAGCCTCAGCAAGCCTTCCTGATCGTCCAAGAAGATCAATTATGCATACACAATGCTCTATTCCAATGGAGACACCATATTCAGTAGTCATTGAATAGAAGTATTCAAGACCCTCATCCACCAAACCCCCATGGCTGCATGCAGACAGAAGTGAAACAAAAGTGACATGGTCGGGTCTCAGTCCCAGATCAAGCATCGCGTGAAAGGCTTCCTTAGCCTGTTGGAAAAACCCATGTCTGGCTAAAGCTGATATTAAAATGTTCCAAGACCTCTGCGTCCTGCTTCTTGGTTGGGGAAGAATTCTAAATACATCATCGATTTCCCCACATTTTCCATACATATCCATCGTGGCATTTAAAACATAATCGTTTGACTCGAAACCAAGTTTAATAATCAAGCTATGAAGCTGCTGACCTTCATCCAGTACAGTTAAGTTACCAATAATGGAAAGAGCTACAGAGAAGCTAAACTGATCTAAATGAACCCCGCCATTTCTCATCTTTACAATAAGTTTTAGTGCTTCCTCACCAGGCCCATAATGAGCATTTGCAGAAAGAATGGCATTCCAAGTACTAGAATTCTTATTAGCTATTACATCAAAAATATAGTTACTTGTATTAAGATCACCACACTGGGAATACATTGTAATTAGGGAGCTTTGGACATATGTATCTAATTCAAAACCTGCCACAACTATATGTGCATGGATTGGCCTTCCATGTTCCAAAAGATAATCAGGAGACAAACAAGCACTCAGAAGATTAACAATAGTAATGTAGTTTGCAGGCGCACCTTCTTTTCTCAATAAATTGAAAGCTTCAATTGCTGCATTTGGTTCTTGGTTATCAGCATGGCCGCCTATAAGTGCATTCCAAGTTACTTCGTCTCTCTTAGGCATAATTTTGCACACCCATTGTGCTTCAGCCATCAAACCGAATTTCCCATACATGGTAACCAATGCATTACCAATGATCAAATTGTGATGGAAACCAAAAAGAACCACAAAGGCATGAACAATCTTTAATTTTTCTAAAGAATAACAGGCAGATAATGCAGTTGTGAAAGTTACATAGTTCATTGCTTTTCTCGTTTGGAGCATCTCAATCAAAAGTTGTATGGCACGAGCATACTTTTCATCCTCAACATGGCTAGCCATCATGGAATTCCATGAAATTAAGTCCCTCTCTGGCATTATATGAAATACAAACTCTGCATCCTCAGACTTACCAGCCTGAGAATACATACTTAAAAGACTATTGCATAGGCAAACATTTGATTCCAGTCCAGATTTCACTACTAGACCATGAAGTCCTCTTCCCCACCTCAAATTTTGTGCAGAGCCGCATGCTGATAACAAGGTTGAAATAGTAATATCATTTGTTTCTATGTCAGTATGACGCATCCGAAAAAAGTGTCCTAGAGATTCTTCACAATGACCATTATGCACACTTGCAGTAATCATTGAATTCCATGAAATAGTATCACGTTCCTTCATGTTATCAAATACACAAGATGCCTCCTCTATGCTATCACAATTACCAAACATGGATATAAGGGAGTTTGCCACAGAGACACTAGTGTCTAATCCAGTTTTGATTACATTTCCAAGGATCTGATAACCCAAGGTTTTATCTCCGAGCATTCCACAAGATCTAATAACCGTAGCCATTGTATTTTGATTACAATATAACCCATCGCGTCTCAAATGCTGATAAATATTTAGAACCTCCTTTATATACCCATTATCTGCATAGCCAACCATCAAAGAAGTCCAAGAGACTATATTTGGTTCATCAATCTCCTCAAAGAGTTTGTGAGCCTTAGAAACCTGACCATGCGTACCATAAAAATGCAGCAGACAAGTGCCAACAAACACATCAGATATCAAACCACATTTGATGACATAGCCATGAATCTGAATTGCCCCTTCAGTCATGCACCCTGACCGATCACAGGCCGTCACCAAACTAGCAACAACATACGCGCTTGGCCTGACACCATATTCACACATACGACAGAAGAATTGCATTGCTTCGTGGTACCAACCCACTCGAACATACCCCGACATCATGTTATTCCAAGAAGCTTCATTTCTGTCCAACATTTCATCAAAAACGTATTGTGCATATTTGATGTTACCAAACTTAGAGTACATATTAATCAAGGTATTTGTATAGAACGTACCGAGTTGAATAACACCTTTCACACAAAATGCATGCAATGCTTTCACAACAATTCCTTCAGTGATTTGGGAGAAGCCCTTTTGAGGAAAGCATGAAAGTTGGGGGTTAGGGTGGTCTGTGAGGGGCAAATGGGTGCCATAATAGCTGAAGGATTCTTTTTCTTTTATGCATGTTTTGAACTGGTTTTGGCTGTTAACAAGACTAAGAGTAGACAGCTTTCTACAATGCCTAGCCAGCTTTGATAATTGGAAGAAACAGGAAAAATAGTCAACACTTGTGAAGAACTTCAAAGGGATTAATGCCAATTTTTTTGTTGTCAATGCCATCCCACCATATTCCCAATTAGTATCATCCTTCCCAGTCCCAGCATAATAATACAGAAAATTTACACAATAATACAACAGTGAAGCTAATTAAAAAATGACATGCTTTTGACTAAGTTATGAATAATAGCTTCACATAAGCATATCAATGGAAGGACTCAATAATTTTCAACCTAGAGATAATAAAACTTTCATCCCCAAAACCAAACCATAAGTCCATAAACAATAAGGGGAGAGATAGATGAAGTAAACCTGATAACAGATTTACCGTCTTCACTGCTAAGTAAGTGGTAATGGAATGGAAGGGACTGAGATGTGTAGAAGATGGGGATGGCAACATCGAACAACAATTGCAACTCTTGGGATTCCAACACAATTAAGTAAAATAACGGGGGTACAAAAATAAATCTGAAAATGTTAAATTTTGTTTTCTTTATAATTTTTCTTTCCTATTACATTTTTTTTAAGGTTATACTTACTACCTATTTTTTCTTACTACTTTTTACTACCAAATCTTAACCGTTGATTTCCGTCAATATAACGATTATAATTTATTACAAATTAATAATTAATTAATAATTATGATCACATAAATTATAACCGTTAGATTGACAGAAATCAACGATTTAAATTTGGTAATAAGAAGAATAGTAGTAAGTATAACCCTTCCTTTTTTCTTTTTTTTTGGTAAACTTGTATAATCCATTACACTTTTATTTAATGAGAGAGGATATTCTTACTATCAAAAACTTCTACTACCAACTTACTACCTATCTAATCACCATTGGATCACAGAGAGAATGCTAAAAAGTTTATAAAGAGAGAGAAAATGTTGATCCAATGATAATTAGATTGATAGTAAGTTGGTAGTAAAAATTTTGGTAGTCAAAATATCCTCTCTCTTTAAAGAATACCATGTTTAGTAGGAGTTTATAAAAAATTTGCATATGCTTATGATGTAATGTGTAAAATTGCAAGAATTTGTCCACTTCAGAAAACCATCGCGAGGGTAGTTTTCTGATTTCGGGAAACCAAAAAGTGGCAATCAAAAAAAAAATTAACTTACACCAATTTTTTCGATAATATTTTGTCCTATCAAATAAATATTTTTTTTTTAATTTTCATACCAAACTCACTTTCCCACTATATTTGTAAAAATTGAGTTTTCCAGGTAAATTTTTTTTCACTCTCCCAAACGCCCCATAATAATTAAAAATCATTGAGCAAAGGAAAAATAATATCCTCTTTTAGATATTGATAGGTGCGTCACCGTTGCAAAAAATGAGACTTATTAAAATAATATGTGTCAAAATGCAAATAAAAATAAATTTAGAAAAGTGCTGTGTAAAACATAAATACAAAAACTTACATTTTATTTACGAGAAAATCACTTCTACTGAAAGAAGAAGTCACTTCTTTGAGAGTTTAAATGTTGTGTCTCACTTTTTACATTTTACCTTTTTTTTTAAGTGATCCCCACTTTTTTTTTTTGCGGGAATCTTGTGACTTCTCTCGTAAAAGGAGAAGTGTAAAGCTCTTATTTATACTAGATCGGTAAAACGAGCCAATTCGACTTGACTCGACTCAACCTGAAAAAATAAATCGAGTTAGAGTTGGTTCGAGAAAACAAACGAATCAGAAAATTCAACCCAACCAACCCGAGTCTGATTAGGGTTTATGACCTCAACATTGGAATCAAGTGATAGATCATATACCTCAAGAGGTAAAAATTAAATTATTCTATTAATTAAATTATTTCATTCCACTTAAAAGATTTCATCCATTGATTATTAAATTATATTGTTTGTATATATAAATATTTTTCCTAAAAAAATTTCTTCTTATATTTAGTGTAATGGAAATTGTTTTTCTTCTTTAATAGTTAAAAATCATCGAGCAAAGAAAAAATATTGTCCTCTTTTAGATATTGATAGGTGCATAACTGTTTGAAAAACGAGACTAAAAACGTAACAATACATGTTTTTACTAAAATAATACGTGTCAAAATGTTATTAGAAATAAATTTTAGTAAAAAGCCCCATAAAAGGTAAGTTTTTACGATTTTTTATTTTTTTTTTGTGAAAGTTTTTATGAATTTACTTATACCAAAAATTGAATCGAATAAACTTTTAACCCATAATTTGATTTTATTTTAAAACAAAAAAAAAACTATATTTTCCCAAATCAGAATGCATAATGTTCTTCCACTTTCATTATCTTCTTTTCCTAACTATCTAATTCAAATCAAACCTCTTCTTCCATGGCTTCGAGCCGAGTCATCCTTTTTCACTTCCTCCAACTATTTTAAAAAATGAGACCAACTATTTTAAGTTTTGTGATGATGCTTTCTTGAGTCAAGCCTTCAAGATTTATTAATATATAAAAAAGAAAAAAGTATTTAAAGTTACTTTAGATAACTTTTTTTAATGTTCATCGAAACAATGTCATTTTGTATTGAAAAAATAAAAAATTAGAATAATAAAAATTATTATATCCCTACAATAAATTAAAAATATAAAAATACCATGATTTTCATCCCAAAATGACGTCATTTTAGTGAACATTAGATAAAGTTATTTAAAATAACTTTAGAAAAAACAAACCCATATAAAAATTGATGATAGTTATTTGAAGCTTCATCTTGATTTTTGGCTTCTAAGTGTGCCATTTCAACCGACTGTTTTCAAAAACGATTTGAATTTTCAATATTTATGATTTTTTTCTTTCAGGCCATGTTTTGAAGTTTGGAAGGCCACAACTTGATATAGATTTTTTGAAAAGTTAACTTTATAAAGATAGATATTTTGGAAGGCCCCAATTTGAATATATCTTTTTACCATTGCATAATAAAAACATTGTTATGCAATTGTTTAAGTAGTAACTTATATCGTTTATTATGCAATTGTTTAAGCAGTGACTTATATAATTTATTTTGAAATTTTGTTTGAGTAGTGATATATATATATATATATATATATATTAATTCTATATTTTGACCTTAAGAAATAAAATTCTTATGTTTCATGTTGATTATATAATTTACGTTTCAACTTTTTTTTTTTTTTTTTTTGAAATAAAGGGCTTGATAGCCTAAAACACAACTAAACAAAATGAACGTTCCTAATGCTAGTTACAACACAAACATCTGCAAAAAATAAACAACTAAGCCTGGGAGGAACATGACTAAACTCCTTGTAGATGGAGCTCTGATTAGGACATATCAAATGGTTGGCTAGCCAATCAGCACACTGATTTCCTTCATGGTGTATGTGTTGAGCCTTGAGATCCCAGTCTTTGTTCATCCAAGTCCGAATGCGAGTAACAATATGCGACTCTCGGACAACATTACCTTTGTTGGTATGCAACGTGATCACCGAAGTGGAGTCACTTTCAATTATAAGTTTTCTGAACCCTCTGTTCCAAGCAAATTCCAAACCTTTCAGTATACCCAATAATTCTGCCGTAAACGCTGATGCAATGCCCACATGATAGGCAAAGCCCCCCAGCCACTGCCCATCTGAACCTCTACATAAACCCCCACACGCTGCTACTCCTGGAGAACCTTTGGCTGCACCATCTGTATTTAGTTTAATCCAACCGTGATCTAGTGGCTGCCAAGCTATTTGCAACTGAACTAACATGCCAACCTTATTCCTATTGCCATTATCACTGAATTCATGTTCAATGTCCATAGCCATATGATGCACCTTCCCCACAATAAAACTTCCACTGCTACCATCATTTCCATGATAAATAGCATTTCTATCATTCCATAATTCCCAGCAGGTTAAAAAGAGTATTATTTCCCAACTTAGGCTTATAGGTCTCTTCCTCTCATTACTTATGTTGAATGACACCCGATCCACCCAATTCATTTCAAGAAAAGAAGTTTGTCTCGTACCTGTTAACAAATCATTCCACACTCTTTTAGCCATTTCACAATCTCGCAACACATGCATTTTTGTCTCATATGCTTTCTCACATCTAAAGCAAGTAGGATTCGCATCTGACCACTTAGCAGCCCAAGTTCGAGTTGGCAGTCTACGATGGAGGCACTTCCACATAAATATTTTTACTATTTCTGGACCCTTCCAACGTCAAAGGGTCTTCCACACTTGTTCTAGAACAATTTGATCTATAGGTGGAAACTCTTTCTGCATAAGAACCTGATATGCATCCTTAACCATTATGAAACCATGACCCATGTACTCCATCTCTCTAAATCTAGTCCATCAGTAACTGCATGAGGAATAAACCCTTTGATTACCTGCGAGATGTTGTGCGACAAGTAAGTTTGAAGCAAATTTATATCCTAACAGCTATTTGTATCTAAGACTTCATTAGCTTTCCTATTTAGGTCATTGCCACTAAGCTCCTTCATGCAAACATTAACTAAAAACTAAAGGACCCACATTAGGAATCCATGAATCTGTCTAGAAATTGATCGAAACACCATCACCAATTTTCCACACGACTTGGTCTTTTAACTCCAATAACACCTTGCGTATACTCCAACCACACGTTTCAACTATTTTCTTTCCATACAGACACTCAATTTTGACAATATTAAGGGATATAAAATTAGTCTTCGAATTAAAATCAGACTTGGTCTTTTCCACGAGAAATAACTAGGGAAGAGGGCTTGGGCATTATAGGCATGATGGAAAATAATAGGCATATATATATATATATATATATATATATATATATATATATATATATATAGAGTTTTATAAGAGTTATGTTGTAGGAAAAATGTTTGTGTTATGTTATAGAGATTCGTTTTACATGTCAGAATTTTTATTTTTTATTTTGCTGCGGGCCCCACAAAATATTGTGAGTGTATAAATTTTTTTCTAATAATGTTAAATTATACATGATAGACCCATATATATAACGAAAATTGGTCACAATTTTCTTGCGCGAATAGACGCCCTCTCGACCAAGGTTGTTAAGCATACAAAAGGTTTGCACTCAACGTTTTAAAAAAGTATATATTTTATGACATTTTATAAATGATGAAGGTTATAGTTACGACATTTTTTTATAATATCTTATAATCATATATTATCACTGTTGATTTCCGTCAATCAATGGTTATCATTTATTATGAATTAATGAGTTTAATTTGAGAAAATGATAACCGTTGATTGATGGAAATCAACAGTGATAAGATATGGTTGTAAAAAAAAAGTTATAACTATAACCTTCATCCTTATAAATTAGGTTTATTTTTATATTTTACATAATAAACCAATTATACGGGAGCACAAGTTAATAGAAGTGATTGTTTTCTCACTCTATTTATTAAATATAAATATCTTAGAATATATTAACCGTATTAAATACATATTATTTATTAAAAACACTATTCTTCAAATACACTTTTGCTATTTGAATATAAAAATAAATTGGATTAACAAGTATAATTTTTTTTTTAAAGAAAAAAAATATAATCCAATGTTAATTATGGAAGTAGCAGAATAATAAATATCTCTCTCAATGGATAAATACAATACGATCCATGTGAAATTTGCGGTAAAGAGAGATCACCGATGAAAGAATATAAGATCGATTTAGTAAAATATAATTTGGAATCTTTCTCTCTCTGTCTTAACTCTTAAGAAAGATTGGTCTAATAAAAGAATAAAGTTACGCTTGAAAAAGCAAGTTCAGTTCAGCTGTGAAGCATGATACGAGTGGCAAGAGCGTTATATGGAGGAAAATGTCGTCCATTTTGACACACCGAAATTGCAAAAGGTTAGGGGTGTGACTGTGAGCGTGACCCCACACACCCACGGTCATAGATAGCACAAAAAAAGAAAAGAAAAGAAATGAAAAGAAAAGTGTCTTTGTCTGCTGTGATTGTGCTGCGTAAGCAAGCAGCAATAGTAACTCTCTCTCTCTCTCTCTCTCTTTTGTTGTTACCAAACTTTTGCTTCATTCTGAAGTAGCTTGCATTTCCACTCTCTGCATCTGCCTCTGCATCTGCATTTGCGCTGCTAGGGTTTCCTCACTCAATAGCCTTCATCGCATCGCATTCCATCCCTGCTGCTGCATCTTAACTACCTACGTGCTGTGCAGTGTGCACTGCATATTCTATATTCTCCAATCATAATCATAATCAGAATCAGAATCTTAGCTTTTATTTCCTTCTCGGATGGTACTTTTTCTATCTCATAGATAATATGCAATGCAGCTTAGTGCTTCTCTTTGTTTATTATTGACCACCTTGTTCTAACCGTTGATTCTTCTTTTCGTGTTTTGCGTTTGTTTGTGCTGTATGTATAGTTATAACAGGATAGGATAGGAAGAGAGAGGAGAGAGAGGGGGGAAGAGTTTGATCGGAATGTCATCCTCCTCGTCGAGGGGGGCAGGGCCATCGGAGCCGCCGCCCCGGAGGCAGATCATGCGGACGCAGACTGCTGGGAACCTGGGAGAGTCCATATTTGACAGTGAAGTTGTGCCTTCCTCTCTCGTCGAGGTTGCGCCCATTCTTCGTGTTGCTAATGAAATCGAAAAGACCCATCCTAGAGTTGCTTATCTCTGTAAGTTCAAGTTCAAGTTCAAGTTCCGTTCTCAATCCTTGCTTTTTTTTTTTTTTTTTTTTTGTGTTTGGTACCAGAATGCATGTTATGTTCTCTGATCTTGAATCTTGCAGGCCGCTTTTATGCCTTTGAGAAAGCTCATAGGTTGGACCCCACTTCAAGCGGTCGTGGTGTTCGCCAATTCAAAACCGCCCTTCTTCAGCGCCTTGAAAGAGTAACCATTCTCATGCGTATTTTTTCTTTTCTGCCTCTGCAACATGCACTTAACATCATGCTTCCTACTTGTTGTCCGTGTATAAGTTCTGCATTACTTTATTCGTCTTTTGAGGAAACAAAAGCTTTCTATATTTGATATGGGCTGTCTGCCATCTTGAAATGCAATTGCCTCTAATGCTCATCTATACTAATTTAAATTATTTCATCCTAAGCCTCTCTCTCTCTCTCTCTCTATATATATATATATAACTGTCAATTTGTTCCATCATTGTTAGGAAAATGATCCAACACTGAAGGGAAGGGTAAAGAAAAGTGATGCTCGTGAGATGCAGAGTTTTTATCAGCACTACTACAAAAAATATATTCAAGCTTTACAAAATGCTGCTGATAAAGCTGATCGGTAGATTCTCTAGATAATTTTCAATTTGATATGTTCTCTGGCTATTATATGACTAATTGTTTGTCTCTTCTTTCAGTGCACAGCTTACCAAGGCATATCAGACTGCTAATGTTCTTTTTGAGGTTTTGAAGGCTGTTAACGTGACCCAATCTATGGAAGTTGATCGTGAGGTTATTTTTTTATGGCTCCTAAGATGTTATATTTCTATTGGTGTTCCCTTATATGTGAACCTTTATTGTTTATCCATATTCTAATAACTTGCTACATTTTTACTGGCTATTACATTATCGTATGATTTATTTGCCATTGCCATTGTAATAGATTTTGGAGACCCAAGATAAAGTTGCTGAGAAGACTGAGATCTTAGTCCCTTACAATATTCTTCCTCTTGATCCTGATAGTGCAAATCAGGCTATAATGAGATTTCCTGAGGCATGATCTTTAGTTTCATGCATTTGTAATTTTGGCTACCTTGTGTTTAAGAGAATACTTATTCATATTTCTTTATAGATCCAAGCTACTGTACATGCTCTTCGTAACACTAGGGGTCTTCCCTGGCCTAAGGACTACAAGAAAAAAAAAGATGAAGACATTCTAGATTGGCTTGGATCGATGTTTGGATTTCAGGTAAAACGCAATCTGGATCTGTGAGGTTATTTGTAGTTGGAATCTGGAATTCTGAGTATTATTTACTTGAATGGTCATGTAAAAATGGTGTATAAACTAATATGTGAATAATCCTAATAAGGAGCTGAATATAGGGAAACAAATAAGGAGTAAATCAGACCTATAATCTGTCACATATCTTCCCTATAATCTGTCTAATAAAATAAAAAATGAAATATATCGTAATTATTAAATTATACATTCTATATTTACAACATTTAGTTGTTTGAACAGTCTTGTATTTTTTTTTTAACTTCTTCATTGCCTCCTCATGGTTTTAATATATAATTTTATACAAAAATGCAGAAGCACAATGTTGCAAATCAGAGAGAGCATTTGATCTTATTGCTTGCTAATGTTCACATAAGACAATTTCCAAAGCCTGATCAGCAGCCAAAGGTCAGTTTTTAATTGAAGTACTTATACACATTTTCAATTTTACGGTCTGTTTGAATTAATTTTGTTTTTTAGTTCTTTGAAACTGTTTTGTAAATTTTGAAAATAAAAGTGTCATTAATCTATTTATAAAACTGTTTTAATGTAGTTGGATCTAAAGTTATAAAGGAGTTGGATTTATTTATAAAAGTGTCATTAATGAACCTTCATAATTACAAGAATGCGATTGTAGAGCAATTTAAAATTGAAAAAAAAGTTGGATT
>JAVKPL010001384.1:0-16744 GCA_032173675.1 Gastrolobium villosum | reverse complement strand
CTGGTTAGATTTTCTGTTTTCATAAGCGATTTTTACCAATTCAATTTCCTTGAGAGACGACTTAGGGTTTCCACTTTACTCCAAATTTTTGAACCCTAATTAAAAATAATTTTTAATTTGCGCGAGTTCGACAGCTCGTGTCAAATTTGGCGCCGTTGCCGGGGAAATTGCATCGGTCTAAATCGTTTTCTGATTCAATTTTTTTTTTCTTTTTTTGTTTCTATATATATATATTTTTAATTAGTGAATATTAACACTAGATTAGATTTTGTTAGGATTTTGATTAGACTTTGTTTCCAATCATTCTTAATCTTTTGATTCTATTAAGATTCTGATTGGATAGATTAGATTTTGTTATATTTAGTTTCCTTTTATTTTATTTTTTTTATTTTTTTTTTAATTTTGGTTACCTTTGCTCTTTCTTTCCTTTTATTTTATTTTTTTTATTTTATTTTATATTTTATTTTTTTTTTCAATCGTTCAATAGTATTTCTAATTTTATTTTGGCTAATTTCTACTGTAGTTTAAATTTAATTTTTTTTTATAGGGTACATTTTTTCTTCTAGTCGTACTGTCATTAATTCAAAAAAAATGGATAATAGAAGCTTAAAGCAATTGTCTGCACCTGATGTTAACTATCAGCCTTTTTGCATTCGTTATCTTGATCTTGATACTGGTTTTAAACTTAAGTCTAGTCTTATCCATTTGCTTCCCAAGTTTCATGGTCTTGCAGGTGAGGATCCATATAAGCATTTGAAAGAGCTTCATGTAGTCTGCAGCACTATTAAGCCACCAGGGGTGAATGAGGAGCAAATCAAGCTGCGTGCCTTTCCCTTCTCATTGGACAGTGGAGCTAAGGACTGGTTGTACTACTTGCCACCTTCCTCCATTGTAAGCTGGAATGATATGTCAAGATTGTTTCTGGAGAAATTCTTCCCTTCATCCAGAGCCACCACAATTAGAAAGGATATCAGTGGCATAAAGCAGGCTAATGGGGAGAACATGCATGAGTATTGGGAGCGGTTCAAAAGGGTTTGTGCAAGCTGTCCACACCATCAGATTCCAGAAAATCTCCTTATTGTTTACTTCTATGAAGGGTTGCTACCTATGGATAGAAATCTTTTAGATGCAGCTAGTGGAGGAGTCCTGAGCAATAAAACCCCTGTTGAGGCAAAAGAATTGATTGTTGAGATAGCAGTCAATGCTCAACAATTTGGCACTAGAGCAAACAGCAGTGCGGTTTTCCAAGTGCAAGCTTCTCCAATGTAGAATCCAACAGTGGCAGCAGCAGGAGGAATATCAAGCACAGAGAACCAGAGAATAGAGAACAGGCTTGATGAGTTGACATCAATGGTGAGGCAGTTGGCAGTGACACAGACAGTGCAACCTTCTGCTCAACAGACAAGCAACCCGTGTGGCATCTGCTGTGATCCTTCTCACCCCACGGATGCTTGTCCTTCTCTACAAGACAGCGGTTTCCAAGTTGATCAGTCTGTTGCTGCAGTTTTTCATGGAAATCCACAGTACCTACAGCAGCAAAACAATCCTTTCTCTAATACATATAATCCTGGCTGGAAAAATCATCCAAATCTCAAGTGGAGCCAGAATCAGCAAAGTGCACCTCCACAGCAAATGCAGCAACAACAAATGCAGCAGTCACCAATGCAGCAACCAATGCAGCAGCCACCAATGCAGCAGCCGCCAATGCAGCAGCAAGCCAGTAGCAATGGTCCTTCTTTGGAGGATTTAGTGAAGCAGATGGCAACTAACAATCTGCAATTCCAGCAGAGGACTGAGTCTTCAATCCAGAATCTGCAAACACAGATTGGCCAACTTGCAACATCCATGAGTCAGAATCAACAAGCAAGTGGAAGCTCCCTTCCATCCCAAACAGTTCCAAATCCAAAAGGAAGCGGAAATGTGAGTGCTATTACTCTGCGGTCTGGAAAGCAAATGGAGGAGCCAAACCAAGCTGCTGTTGAGTCATCTAAGGGAGGTGACACTAGTTCCAAGAAGCAGATCACTGATACATCTGATGTCCATATCCCTCTGCCATTCCCTCAAAGAGCCACTCAGTCCAAGAAGCAATCAGCAAAGGCTCAAGATAAAGAGATACTTGACACCTTCCGAAAAGTTGAAGTGAACATCCCTCTTCTGGATGCAATACAGCAGATTCCGAGATATGCTAAGTTTTTAAAGGAGCTGTGCACCAAAAAGAGGAGACTGAAAGGAGATGAGCAAGTTAACCTGAGTCAGAATGTATCAGCACTCATCCAGCCTATGCCTAAAAAGTGTCAAGATCCAGGGACATTTACTATTCCTTGTGTGATTGGCAATTCTGTTTTTCATGATTGCATGCTAGACTTAGGGGCTTCAATTAATGTCATGCCTGAATCTGTGTATAAGTCTCTTGGTCTTGGTCCTTTGCGTGCTACTAGTATTGTGGTTACATTAGCTAATAGGAGTAGTATTCACCCATCTGGTTTGATTGAGGATGTATTGGTCAGAGTTAATAATTTGATTTTTCCTGCTGATTTCTACATTTTAGAAATGGAGAGTGAGACTGCTACTAATAGATCACCAATTATACTTGGTAGGCCTTTCATGAGAACAGCAAGGACCAAAATAGATGTGCATGCTGGGACTCTATCCATGGAATTTGGTGATAGCATTTTACATTTTACTATATTTGATTCCATGAAGCATTCTAAGGTTCAGGTTGATCATTCAGTTTCATGCATAAAAGTGATTCATGATGTGGCTGATAAGGTTGATTCTGAATTGATTATTGATTGTGCATTACCTGTGGATTATGACTTGCCTATTAATGTTAATTCTGAATGTGTACTAAATGTGAATTTAGGCAAGACTCCCCATTCTGGTAATGATTTTGATCCTAACTCTCATAGACCCAAGATGAAATGGGTACCAAAAAGTTCTTCCTCTATTTTTAGTATGCAGAAAAGTTTGCGTAAGATTGGAAGAAAGGATCAAGAGAAGAAGAAATGCACACAGAAAAGAAAGCCCCCAAAGTTGCGTGATAAGCAGATGGGGAAGAGTTGCACAATGATTGGTCATCACCTCAAACCTGTGGAGACAGAGGCTCTACTCACTGATGCTATTTATCCTCCTTAGGGAGTCCAGGGAGTCTTCTTCCCTCTTTTTCTTTTCTTTCTTTTATTTGCATTTTTCTTTTTCTTTTTTTTTTTAGTTTTTGACTTTCATAGGTAGATTTTCCTCTTCTTTCTGGTTATTATTGAGTGTTACATGGAGTAGAATTAGATCACAATGTTTGATAGTAAAGTCTATTAGGCTTTGATCTCAATTCTTGGATTGCAATACTTGTTGATTGATGCTGTGATGCTGATTGCATGATTTGGTTACCCCTTGTGAGGTTTTGAGCCTGTATACATGGCATATCTTTTGGCCATGCTTTCGTTCTTGTGTGCTTCTACTCTTGATCTTTGCTCTCTAGAACTTGCTCTGATTCTTTTTGAAACTGCATTTTTCACTTACATGCATGAATATGATTGAGGCATTCATTTCTTTCTTTACCCACTTTAGCCAGATAGCCATCCCTTACATTATTATCCCTTGGTGAGCCCCTTTGAGCCTTTATATCCTTTATTTCTTTAGCCACATTACAAGCCTAAGTGAAAAAAAAACCAATTAACTCCACACCCTGGAGATTTACTGAGCAATGGTTTTCACTATGATGTTGTGTTTAAGTGTGGGGGTTTGCCCGAGGCGTGCAAAAGTTTAAGTGTGGGGGGTGACAATGTGATTCTTTTCTCTGCTATGTGGTTCTTCTATGTTATAAGAAAAAAAAAGAAAAAGCAAAAAGAAAAAAAAAATAGAAAAAAAAAGAAAAAAAAAGAAAAGAAAAAAAAAATGTATTTATTTTTATCTTTTCATTATCTTTGTGTAAGTTCTCAACCCTTGCTCTTGTAGATTTCTAGGATGTTTAACTTTCTTTCCCCATATTTCATCCATACCTTCACCTCAGCCCCATTACAACCCTGCATAAAGCCCTCTTGATTTGTGCATGCATGTGTTAGTAGCAGTGGAGAAGTAGAATTTGAGCAAGCCTATGGTAGATTGATTTTCTTGAGTAGATTTGAGTGATACACTGATTACCTGATACACTTGAGAGAAAAATATTGAGAGCATCTTGTGTGAAACCATTTTCTGTAATTGGCATGTGTAGCAAAGATTAGCAAGTCTTGTTATTTGAGATTAGGGAATTTCAGTCCTGATTGATTTAGCTGTGAAGATTTGTGATCTTTGTGTATTTCCCGTATGCTTGGTAATTGTTAGAAAGGATTGGTTGATCTTAGTCTTTGCTTTTAATTTTAGTTTTTGCCCAGGAGTGCAAAAAAATAAGTGTGGGGGAATTTGATAACTCATATTTTATTACACTTATTTGTTACTCTTGGTTGGTAATTTTAGGTTTTATTTGAATTAAATAAAGGTATTTTGGATTAAATTAGAATTCTAGTTTTTAATTGGGTTTAATTTATTTTCGTCATAATTTTCCAAATTTACACTACTTTCGTATTTTGACCATATCTCACTCTACAGGTGTCCGATTGACTCCGTTCTTATTGCGTTTAGCAGCTAACAGGAAGGGCTTTAATTGCTATTTCAGCTACTGAAGCCAAATTCGGACGGGAAGATGGTCTAAACCTGAGCTCAAGATGACGTGTTTTTTGCTGGAATATTATTTTATTATTGGACTTGTAATTTAAATTAAAGTCCAATTACTTAAGTGGCCCAAAGCCAAGTTAGTTTTAGTTTTATTTTATTATTTTATATTGCATTTTAGACGAATGGGCCGGGCCGATCTGAACTAAGCCTAGCCCAAATTGGTTTTTGAACCCTAGGGGCATATGTAGGAGAGGAGGGGAAACATTTTGCTATTATGTAATTTTCAGAATTGTGGATCAAAGCATTTTCTCTGAAGCGTTCTTCGCGTTCTTCATCTTCTTCTTCTTTTTCTTTTTCTTTTATGCAATTTAATTTGTAATCATGTTTATCCTAGCCATGCTAGGCTAAACCCCCTTTTAATCAACCAAAGGGGAAGGGATTCCATGGATCTGTTTAGAGGATCTGCGATCAATCTTTAACCAGATTTGTTTCTTTTCCTAACTCAGATCGATATCGTGCGATTGTGGATATTCGATCTGAGGGTCGCGATTGCGATCATGGAAAAGGAATAATCATCAGATTTGATGATCCGATTGTTCTCAATTGAAAATAAGGATTCTGATTCAATTGAGATCAACCGTAAATTTGGTAATTTTTATCCAATGAAGGACGTCCATGGAACCCTAACCCTAGGTTGGTTAATTTTAATTACGAAGTTTTAACCCCAGTTTTTATATTCTGTCTTTTATTCAACCGAGATCCAAAACCCCCCTTTTATTTTCTGTTTTCATAAGCGATTTTTACCAATTCAATTTCCTTGAGAGACGACTTAGGGTTTCCACTTTACTCCAAATTTTTGAACCCTAATTAAAAATAATTTTTAATTTGCGCGAGTTCGACAGCTCGTGTCACCAGCCGAAGCTGCATCCTTGGAAATCTGTACAGCAGCACCATTTTCGTCTTCCCCTTGTGCGCACACTCCTTGTTTCAGTAGCCGTGTGGTTGCCCTTGATTCTGTTCGGTTCCTGTTTGTGTGGTCAAGAGGTGCCTTAGACCCTTGAAATCTTGGAAATCCGCTGCTGCCCCGGTAAAAATTATTGTGACGTTTGAGGTAAGTGCAATGACACTACCTTCTTGAATGCTAGAGGGAGCACGTGGTTTGACCGTAGCTCCATTTTTAGTATACTTGAAATATGCTTGTTTTGGATATTACATATGCTGCAGCTTTGTGACATTATATGTCAAATTTGGATATGATTTAGTCATGCATGTACATTCATAATTTTATTTGTATGCTGCGTGTGACCCATGACACAACATCCATGCACAATTTACATGTTTATGACCGAACCTGCTTCTGAAAACTAAGCATACGCTTGAGCATGCATCATGTAGGCATCCCCTTTGGTACCGGGGTTTTGGGACATTGGCTTTGTCCGCTTAGGATACAGTTGGAACCCTCCAAGCAGCCATTAAGGGAGGCCTTTTCCACTGTCTTTGATAGTACGCGCATGACGATGCGAATTACGTACATTTTGGCGTTATATACGCGTTTTGTTTAGCATTTTGGCAGCATGTGTATCAGTTTCTTTAGCATGATATGTATAAGAATATCTCAGTTTGACATGTATAATTTTCTGTATCTAGCAAGTGCTTTTGCATTTGGTTTTGTCACCACTTACTGGGATATATTTCTCACCCCTTTGGGGCTGCTGTTTTTAATAAAATGGCAGGAGAGCGGAAGGGCACATGAAGATTTGATTGGAAAGACTTAGCCATGCTTATTGATGTTTTGTGCTGTTGGTTGAACCTTTTGATTCGGAGTTAGTTGGATGACTGTATTCAATTATGGATTTGATGTTGAATTTTAATCTTGATGTTGAATTTTAATCTTGATGTTTCTTTGGTAGTTTAGGAGAACTTGGAAACGTTTTGGGTAAAAAAAAAAAAACTCAAGTTTGAAATGAGGGCTGTGAAATTGTGTTTACAGATTTTTGGAGCATTTTAAATGTGGTCGTTCCGGGGCTACGGACCTTCAAATGAGTCATAATTTATATGCACGCGAAGCCCCAGGAACGTACTTTCAAACTGTGCAGGTTTTATTTTTACACGAAATCTGTGCGAATTTTTATGAGCTTCGTCATGCCTCTGGCTTTCAGAAATCGGACAGAATTCGCTAGCATCTTACGTGTTCTGTTCCGTGGGGCTATTCACCTCCGAATCGCGCATAATTTATATGTACGCGACGCCCCGGATGTCTAGTTTTTCAGAAGCTTGGAATTTTTTTTATCGGAGCTGAATTCGATTTTATACAGATTTTATAAGGCAGCAAGGTTTTCAGAAAACTATAAGAAATTCAGCAAATGGTTTTATCATTGAAATTTGATATGTTTGATAAACGATTTCATCTTTCTCAAATTATTTTTATGAGAATCAATTCTGGACATTTTTTTTCAACTTTAATTGTTATTCGATAAAGATCCTTTTATTGAGTCCTATACCGTTGCGACTCTAATACGATTTAGCAAACAACCCTCTTGGATGCATACAAGAGTGGGTGTTACACGGGTCAACCCTGACCTCTCCCCTTTGAGGGTTAGGGTCACAAGTTGGACCCTATATGCACATCGACCCCTCCGACCCCCAAAACCCGACCGGGTTTCAGTGACTCCCGGGTCAGAGGGGTCAAAGGGGGTCACTGCATTTTTTTTTTAAAAAAAAAATTCCATGAAACAACATTGTTTTATTAAAAAAATAAAATAAAAATGCTTGTAAACCTAAATATAATCGTTCTCTTCTCTCCCAGCGACCTAGGCGTCTTCAATCTTCACCTGCTACCGAGAAATCTCTCTATTGTTGCAGAAGAGAAAGAGATTTCTTGTCCTCGCACCCAACTCTTCCGAGTTGCATCCACATTTTCCAGATCAGCATTGGCACAAAATTCTTTCAGAATTGTGCTGGAGCTGGGTGCAGCAAACCTCACTAATTTGTTCCATATTCTCCTTTCAGCTGTTATTCGTATCGGACAATCACCATCCAAGAAAGCACTGATTTTCCTTTCTGATATAATTTGCTTGGGAGAAAACCATTGATAATACCGGTCTTGAGCCTCAGGGGATAAGAACCGGGTACTATCAAAAACAGAAGAAGAAGAGGTCATGGGCCTCTTTGTGCCAGCAGCACTACTCTTGCCCGTTTTCTTGCCTGGGCCAATTCCTTTTGTGGTCTTTTTGACTTGCTTACCCTGCACTCAGAAAAATACCACAAAACAATGGAATTTATACATGTTAGTGTGAAAGTTTAACAATGAAAAACATGCAGGAAATTCCCATATTTAATTTCCACTGTGTGTTTTTGGTATGGCATGATAAACAGGGTATTTCTACCTATATCAGAACTGCAAGAAACTTTCATATGCTTACTCAAAAAACTATAAGCAGTGATAAAAGATCAATGCAACTTTCAGTCAGTATTAGTTCATTACAGGCAAATATAAACAGATGATCCAAATCAATTATGCCAAACATCAAGTTACAATTTATCTCTTAAGCTCAGCAATAAGATCAAGATTGTGTCACGCCTCTAACTTATTAACTATCCTCTTATTAGGTGTACCTTTATTATCAATGGAATATAATCAGAGAATAAACCACAACCCTTTCCACACAGATTCAGATATTCAAAGTTTATGTATCAAGAGAGGTAGCTTACCTTTTCTCCAGCCATTTTGAGGAATTTGTAACTGAAATAGAACCAAGCTTGCAATGTTCAGTGGGAAAGTCCCAAAAAATAAAATAAGATTATAACCCTAACTATATCCCGATGGTGGTCGATGGTGAGAAGGTATGGATCTGGTCGAGATGGAATGGAAGAGGATTTGTTGGTTGGTGTTGGGGATATTGGAGTGATGTTGAGTGGTGGGTTGTCACCGGCGCTGGGAGGAGGAGATAGGAAGAAAGGTGCTCGAGAGAGAGAGAGAGAAAGAGAATGGGTCAGTGAGAGATGGTGGTGTATGGTGGTCGCGCGGTGAGGTGCGGTGGTTGACTGGTGGACGGAGGTGGCAGGTAGAAGAAGAGAGAGGGGGGAAAGGGGGCGACGACTGGGAAAAATAATAAGGGGGGAGGGAAATTTTTAGGGTTTCCTTTTTAAAAATCTAATTTTTGAACCCGCGCTCATAGCGTCAATACCACGCTGATAGCGTGGGTCTCTCTGATCATTCACGCTCGGAGCGCGCAATCCACGCTGCAGGCGTGGTTGCTTTTGTTAACTTTCTCACGCTCATAGCGTGAATCTCACGCTATCAGCGTGGAGGCTTCTGAGTTCTCACGCTGTCAGCGTGGATCTCCCTGTTTCCTCACGCTTATAGCAAAAGAGATCATGAGATGATCTGCCTGTTTACAGGGATTCGGGAATCTATGCATAGTAAAAGAGATCATGAGATGATCAGCATTTAGAGTCAGTAAATTGAAGATTCCCTATTTCGAATAAAGCTTACCCTAAACCGCAGGGGTTGATACATTTCCTTACTCTAGGTTAATCGGAAGATGACCGAGACGAAGGGAAATACATACGGTAACCAAATATGTGCAATAGGATGATCAAGTCATTAATCTGACTAGTTCTGGGGCAACAAAGCATTGCTAGTGCTCTGTGTTGTCATTAATTGGGTTGTGGGCTTGTTGGGCCCAAGCCCAATTATGTCAGAAGCTAAGTTGGACCTAATGGGTCACACACTAACACCTTGTAGTCATGATGGACTAGCTTTAAGGTATTGGGCCTAATAATGGTTGTTAGCCCAAGAAGCTGTTTGGAAGCCCACCTAAATGGGTGGGTGGTGCATGGAGCTTAGTAATGGGCTTGGATAGTCCAAGCCATTACTAATTAATTTAATTAGTTAAATTAATAATCAAATATTTGAATTTCGAATTTGGAATTTGAAATTTGAATTTTAAAATTTGAATTTGAATTTGAATTTTGAAATTCGAATTTTGAATTTGAAATTTGAAATTTTGAATTTTGAATTTTTAATTTGAATGTTTGAACATTTGAACCCAAGTGTTTGAATTCGAATTTGAATTGGCTTTGAAAAGTTGTTTCATAACAAAAGGATAAGACAGGATCTTATTGGAGCATATTCCTTGGATCAAGAAGAATCTTTGGAGCACTTCCTTGGGCTATTTGGTGTGCAAGTTTAAGTGATAAGGATGTCATCTTATCACTTAAAACAAAGCTCCATTCAGATTTGGTGGTTGAGGGAATCAGTGGGTGAGTTAATTCAAATTTTGAATGCAACTACTCAATATATTTGGACCCCTTTTAGGGTTGAATTATGCGCATGAAAAGTATACTATATGATAGTTTATGAATTTAAGTTTAAATTATTTTGAACTTAATTTCATGTGGATAAGATTGGAGGTTGTTGGCAAAATTGGTTTTGCAACAGCTCCACCTCATCCTCCCTGTTCCATGCACAAACTTCAAAGGTTTTTGAAAGTTGGTTTTCATTTTGAATGAATTAAATTTCCTCTTCCTCTCATCAAGGTGTGCGCATATATACAGCCTCCTCACCTTAGGTTTTTGGTCAAGAAAACCTAGCCAACTCTCCTCCATCTATGCACCATTCTGTAGGGTAGTTCACTACACCTTTCCAAACAGAATACCTAGCCTCCACCTTCACCACTTGTGCGCATAGCAAGCCTCACTGTGGTGTTCATCTGGTGGCTTTCAAGAAAGGGTTCTTGCATCATTGACGAACGGTGGTGTGGATCACCATTAGAGGGTTTGAACCCTTCAAGCCTGACATCTGATCTCCCTGACTGATCAGGCCAAAAACAAGGAAACATCATGCTGTCTTAAAGCATGAACCTATGTGTGCATGTATGTTCCGCAGTAAAATTTTTATTTTACACCTTACATGCATCGACCTTCAAAGGCCAATTTACTTTCAAGTGGTATCAGAGCCTGGTTGCTTTAGCATCGACGGGTGATGGTACCTTGTTTGTGAAAGGAGTTTTTCACGGTCAAAAATCTTTAAAGGGCTAATGTTTAAATTCTGCATATGGATTTTGAATCACAAATCCTTTAAAGTGTTAAAGTTTTTGTTTTTATGAACATGTAAATTTGATTCTGTGTTCATAAAACATAATGTATCATGGTTTAGTTTCTTTTTCTTTATGAAAGTTTTAAAAGGAACACCTTTTTTGAAAGGGTAGATTCGACCATGGAGGGTACTAAGAGTACCTTGAATGATTTCTTATTTTTCTCCATGAATTGTGTCATGTTTATATGCGTGAAATTTTGTGACAAAATTTATCATATAGTCACCTATATGATTCGGCCATGAAGGAGTTTATGGCTACATGCATGGTTTAATTTTGTTTTCTTTAAGAAAGAATTAACAAAATTTGAATTAAAATTGTTTTTAAATTCGGCCAATGAGAAATTTAAGATTATGAATCTTGATGTTATTTTGATGTTTAAATGTTAAATGTCAAAATATATGTCAAAATATTATGTGATAATATAATGTTTGTGTTTGCAAGTTTTGAACTTTTCAGGTACAAACAGGAAGGGGATGGTCATGGTGCCCGGATTTGAATTTTGAATTTTAAATTAATGTGTAATCGCGCCTTTTAATTTACAAGTGTATTTGTAATTTAAATTTTGTAATTTTGTCCCTCCAAAAATGTTATGGAGTTTCTTTAATTATTTGTAATTAGAGAAATAGGCTAGTGGCGTATAGACGACAAGCGGCCGTTGCTTAAAGAAGCAAAAAGGACAAAAGCGCTAGCACCATGGCTATCTCAATATAAACTGTTTATATGCATGTATGATTAGAACGTCTAGTATGCATGAATTGGGCAAACCGCATTTTGTATGGTTATTATGTTTGTCCAATAGCGACTAGTGTATACCGATAGATGTTTGACATAGGTAACGACTAGCATGATAACTTACAATATGCGTTTGATGGGACCTAATTAACCCTAAAATAAAAGGAACCCTTAAAAGGAATAAATAATTAAGCATATGATTACCTCCCACCACCAATGCTACTCAAAACTCTTCTACATAGTGGTGCTCCACAACTCAGTTGGGACCCACTATTTCGTTGAGCTAGAATAGTGTTTGAAGTGTAAGACACTTAGGGTGCTGGTTTAATGCTTAACTAAGACATAAGTTGCAGGCACAGCCGTACTTATGTGCTTAGGGTAATGGTGCTAGGTTGGTTGCATGAGATGCACCACTAAGTGACAAAGAGTTGTCAAGCTAATGTTAATAGAGGGTATGAGATACTGTTGATAAAGATCAACCCATTATTTAAATTAATCTTGCGGTCTCAGACGGAGATTAAAATAAATAATCGCACTCTTAATCCAACTAAGGTAAAATCTAAAGTAGATTAACCCTAAGTCAAAAGGAAGGGTCATTGACTTAGATAAAATAGTGGGAGGGGCAAATTATTTCAAGTCTTTAATAATTTGCTTTTAACTACATAACCGTATATTAACTAAAACTATCTTTACATCCTTTTCAGCTTATAGTATGACTAATCCACTGTAACTGCGTTCAATTACGAATAAACTGACCGGTTCAAATTTTATGGACTGGTATCGGAACCTAAGAATAGTTCTAAGGGCCGAAAAGATTACCTACGTTTTAGATACTGTAATACCCGTAGCTCCACGGGAAGGGGAAGAAGGGTTTGCGGAATTTGATTTCGTAACCCACCAACAGCACTTGGATGACAATGTGATGGCAGTATGCATCATGTTGGCATCCATGTAGCCTGAACTGCAAAAGCAGCATGAGCATATGGATGCTCCCTCTATTATCGTACATCTCAAGGAGTTGTATGATATTAAAGGCAGGCATGAGAGGTATGAGGCCTCAAGAGAACTGTTCTCTTGTAGGATGACTGAGAGCATGTCTGTTGGCAGCCATGTTCTCAAGATGATCGGGCTGATTGAGAAGCTAGGAAACCTAGGCTTCATCATGGATGCCGAGCTAAGTAATGACTTAGTCCTCACCTCACTTCCACTTCCTTCAGTCAATCCATCATGAATTACAATATGCATGGTGTAACGCCCTCCCTTGTATGCATCCAAGAGAGTCGTTTGCTAAGCGGAATTAGAGTCGTTAACGTCACATGAGCTAACAAAGATTCTTATGTCAAATCCGAAACACGTTCTACAATTCTTATCACTTCTGTTTGGATGATAAAAAATGTTTCAAGTGATTTAGAAAGAGCATGTTTGGGGCTTCGCGTGCATATAAAATAATAGTAAATCGGAGTTCGTTTGCTCATAAAAACATCACCCGTAAGGTGCACTGTAAAAATTTCAGCACTTAAATTCTTTTCATAAAGGTTTTCCAAAACAGCCGCTGTTCATAAAAGTTCAAGGTAAAATAGAGATGATAGAGTCTACAGTCATCCAAGAGTGCCAAAATATTAAGCATTACAGTCATCCAATAAAACAAACAGCAACAGTACAAGTCCATTCATCAGCAAGCAACAGCAAACATCACGTCTTCATGTGCTTTTATGTCCTCCTGCCATTTAGGAAAATAGCAGCCCCGAAGGGGTGAGAATAATCCCAGTAGTGTGGCAACAAAACCAATAATATAACAGTATTAACTAGGCACAAAATCATAAACAGTCACTTCAACATTTCCTTGTTCCTTTTCCTTTTCCTTTTCATCATATTCATATATTGCGTATATAACGCCTTTCCTTTGCGCTTTTAGCACCGTCGTGCGCGCACTTCACAGTGGAATCAAATATCCCTTGGCACCTGAGCTCCATGTGGATTCCAACTGTGGGCCTATGCGGACTGATGCCAAGTGTCCCATACCCCGGTAACCTTGGGGATGCCTATATGATGCTTGCTCAAACACATGGTCCTGTACATAACTATTCTAAAACAAGGCCTATATGATCTTGATACATGCATGTCATGCTATGCTTTCACACACAAAGCGTAAAAATGCGGTATGATGTAAGGTGCATGCTTATATACCTTTCATATAGCCATCACGGCACATATACTTTTCATATGCGTTATGCTGCCACATAACGTCTTTACCTCATAATCATATAGCCATCACGGCACATTTTTGGCAGTTTCCTTTCATCATAATGGAACATAATATTTTTACGGCATATGGAGCATCATGTCACAATTTTATACCAGTAGTCAATAGTCACATTAGGCAATATCGCCTGACACTTACCTTTGCGTGCCTTAAATAATACCAAACAGCAGCGAAGTATCTCACTTCTTAAGCGCACCTAAATCAATTACAACCAATCATTTACAGTGGCTATTTACAGCAGAAACAGTGAGCATACAGCAGTGTTTTACAGTGGAAAACAGTGAGCATACAGCAGTGTTTTACAGTGGAAAACAGTGAGCATACAACAGTGTTTTTTACAGCAGAAAACAGTGACGTTTGTGCTTAAAACAGTGAGCAGAAACAGTGAGTTGTTCTTTAAAACAGTGAGCAGAAAACAGTGGTATTTTCCTTAAAAACAGTGGACAGAAACAGTGACGTTTTACAGCAGGAAAACAGTGAACATACAGCAGAAACAGTGACCATTTTGAAACAGAAACAGTGGCTCTTTGGACATCAACAGTGGCAGAAACAGTGACATCAAACAGTGGCAGAAACAGTGGTATTTGAACGTTTAAAACAGTGACATAACAGTGGCATTTGAACCTTAAAAACAGTGACATAAGTAGAGGTATTGCACATCAAAATAATGGCATGAATGGTAACATTTGATCATTAAAAACAGTGACATTAGTGGTGATATTTGCACATTGAAACAGTGGCATAATTGGTGATTTTTGGACATTAAAACAGTGGCATAACTAGTGGTTGTTGATCATCAAAACAGTGGCATCATTAGGAGTACTTGACCACCAATACAGTGGCATAAAGAGTGGTGTTTGGACATCAAAATGGTGATCATTTTGTGCAGAAACAGTGGCTCATTAAGTACTAAAACAGTGAGTGTTTTTGGTGCAAAACAGTGACATATGTGGCATTAAAACAGTGAGCATTTTATGCAGAAACAGTGGCACATAATGGACTAAAACAGTGAGCATTTTATGCAGAAAACAGTGGCATATTATGGACTAAAACAGTGAGTATTTTATGCAGAAACAGTGGCATATTATGGACTAAAACAGTGAGTATTTTATGCAGAAACAGTGGCATGTGGAGCACTAAAACAGTGGCATAAGTGTGCAGAAACAGTGGCATGTGGAGCACTAAAACAGTGGCATAAGTGTGCAGAAACAGTGGCATCAAAATGGTGATCTTGAGGAACCGAAACAGTGAGCATTTTATCCTCAAAACAGTGGCACATTCAAAGGAAGACAGTGGCATATTTCTCTTCAAAACAGTGGCATAATCATACAAAACAGTGGCATATATATATTCCTCAAAACAGTGGGCATTAACTTAAGTATGACCATGAGGCTTCCATTCCATAACTTAAGCATACAAATCATCATGAAATAGCTCCACCATTCTACTTTTACCATGCTCATACTTGAATCCAAAACCACACATAATCAAGGAGACATTCAAGCACACACACATGGTTACACAATGAAAGTGTTCTAAGCTCAAGGCTTACCTCTTGTAGCACACCCTTCTTGGTCAAGAATCACACACCACCTTCTAGCTTTACTACACAACAAGTCCACACTTCCTAGGAGAAGATCTATGCGCAATCAAGGGTGAGGAGGACACCTTTGGACAGCTTCCAAGAGAGAGTACCAAGGCTGGACAGTGAGGGAAGAAAAAGAAGAAGAGCTTGCACTTGCTTGGTGTAGGTCACGGTTTAGAGAGTGTGAGGGAAGGTGAGTTAGCAAAGTCTTCTTGCTCCAAGGATGCTTGTAGGTTCAGCTAGAGTGTGAGGGAGAGGGGGAGGAGCTTGGTTGAATGTAAATGAGGACAGCCCCCCTCTCTTGTGCGCATACTTAAAGGAGGTGAGGAGGGGTTGCAATGATGCAACACTAAGGCAGAAATCTGGTTGCTTGAAGCAGTGGGACTGCACACTTGGGCTGAACAAGCAAAGGGTTGCTTCTAACATACACTAAGCACATGCAAGGAGTGAGGAGAGAAGAGTTCAGATCTGAACAAAGGGGCTGCCAAGTCAGAATTTTTTTTTCTGCACAAACAGCCAAGTCTTGTGCACATGGTGGGGTGGAAGGATGTGTCATCATGAGCACAGGTTTGTGGCAGCCTAGACTCTGATTTGGAGCTGTCCTATGCGCATATGATGATGGAGATGCAGCCCAAAAATCCTTCTTTGGTTGCATGTGGAAGCAAGGGGCAGATTTGGCTCATGATGGACTGCCAAAAGCATGCAAAAATCTGCACAATTCAGCCTCATGATGGAAGGTGTAAGGTGGTTCACCAAGTCAACACTCAATGCAGATTTTGTGTCATAAAAATCTGCTCCAAGCCCTCTTCATGTGCGCCAAAATGAAGAGGAATGCAGCCTAAAAATCATGCTAAATAGTACATGTGTCTTCCATGCAATGAAGTTGAAATTAAGTGATGCATAAGCTAAGTGATGTGGCGGTCAAACAAGAGGAAAATTGACAGATTTCTAAGTCCTAATCACTCACTTTATGCGCATGAAAGAGTAGGAAAAAAAATACATTAAGCCAAGAGAAAGTTCCTTGGTACACAAACAACCTTGTTGGACAAGGCTTAGGGAAATAGGAATGGTCACAACTTTGGGCTGAAACAAGGTAGGTCCAAAAGCCATCCTTGGGCCATTGGCCACACACACAAAGAATCCAATCACATAAGTCCAAAAGTGACAAGTCCACACACATACTAGCCCACTTCCAAAGTCCAATAAACACTAAAGCCTTCTAACACACACTCACATTACTCATATGATTAAATTCACATGTCTACATATGTATCCTCCTATGATTTAATTTAATTACTTACCTTAGTCTCATCCAAGGATAAAGATCAACAATTCGCAAGCCATCACACATAAACCATAAATCCGAAATCTACACATACATCTATAACATATAGTACTTATATATTTTACTAATTA
>JAVKPL010001383.1:0-16758 GCA_032173675.1 Gastrolobium villosum | reverse complement strand
CTTGCCGCCACTCTACTACTAGGCACTAAGGAAGATAAGGCTACCCAGGTCTCCTGAATGACCTGCAACCCAAGGCTGGCCACTCAAAGGCCAAGCCGCCTTCACAAAGGCGGCATCACAACTACTATTTAAACACACAATATACCACCAAGGTACGATCATCCTTTACTTTCACAACATAATACACCTGCCTCTGATACTGACTTAAGCATCGGAGTGTCTTCGCAGGTACCCCCCCCCCATTTGGTGCATCGTGAAGGACAAAGGGCTCAAGCCTCACTCTAACAATAATACCTGGCCCAGGCCAGAAACCTCTGAAGAAGTCTCAACCGTGTGTGATTGGGCTTAATACGTTTTGGGACAGTCCACACCGTATTTGGTCTGATCATTGGCGCCGTCTGTGGGGATCACATGTTATTTCCCACCCTTTTCTCTAAAAACATGGTTGACACTCGGAGCAAATCCCAAAATGGCTCCAAGGAAAGCGGAAGGAGACCCCTGCTTCCCGTGAAAAATCAGCTTCATCAGTGGCACTAATTCCCATCCACCTGGATGACCCACCGACACCCCAACACCTATTGGACCTCATCACACAACAAAATAAGAGAATCGCCCAGCAAAATCGAGATTTAGCTCAATTGAGAAAAGCTCAAAAGAACAAAGAGAAAAACTAAGAAAAGGGAAAATAAAAAGAAAAGGATCCTGAGAAGGAGAAAGTTCCAGAGAATTCTGATGAAAGTGAACCACCTCATGAAAACTCAACTGGTAACCCAGGACCATCTTGTCACAAAAACAAGAAAGGTGAAAAAGATACTCATGAGAACGAAAATTCTCATGGTGATTCAAGGACATTTTCTCGAATTGTTCATCCATTTGTCCCCTGCATAATGAACATCCCAATTCCTTGAGATGTCAAGATTACAACAGAAAAATATAATGGAAAGGGAGACCCCCAAGAACATCTGGAGCAATTCCAGACAAACATGATGGCACAAGATGTTGCAGACCCAGTAGCATGTTGTTTGTTTCCTACCACTCTGAAGGAGACAGCCCTTAGGTGGTATTCTGTGCTACCGCCTAACTCGGTACAGAGTTGGGAAGACTTGACCAACAAATTCCTTGTACGGTTTGCAACAAGCAAAGCACAATACAAGTCTACGCACGTTCTAAAAATAGTACGTCAAGAATCCAATGAAACTTTGCGCGATTATCTCAATCGATTCTTCGATGAAGCGCTCTTAGTCAGAGACTTGGATCCACAAGTCTCACTACACATCATCACGGAAGGATTAGTCGAAGGCCCTTTCTCTACGTCGCTAGCCAAACAACGACCACGCATCATTGAGGAGCTACGTGCGCGATCAGAGAAATTCATTAACTTGGAAGATTATAAGCGTTCGCGAGAAATGGTTAACACCAGGGCCGACACTGACACCTTTGAAAGAAATGTCCAGAAGAATTTTCAACGAAAATTCCGTGAAAAGAGAAAGTGGGGAAGATACGACAATTATACCCCCTGAATACATCCCAACGACGGATTTTGAAGGAAGTCTTCCAAACAGGGTATGTAAAAGTTAACAAACCCCCTCCAATGCCAAAATGAGTGCAGCGCGATGAGACTAAATTTCGTGAATTCCACAACGACAAAGGACATACAACTGATGAATGTGTCGCGCTCAAAAATACCATTGAGGCACTCATTAGAGAAGGAAAACTTCAGGAATTCATTTCCAGTTGTAGGGAATATAAGGCGCAGAGAAGGCGCGATAGAAGCCCAGGTCATGACCCAAGCCCCAATGAACAAGGGGGCGTTCCGGGAGAAACTATAGACCACCTCATAACAATGATCAACTAAATGAAAGGGCAACAAAAATTGATAAACGTCAGGAAACTCCACCGCACAACAAACGACAAGTCGTGCAGCAACAACACAATGGCTTGCCCAATAACGCGGCAGGTGTTTTAGCCACTATTGCTGGTGGAACAGCGGGAGGAGGTGCGACCAAATCTTAACGAAAAAAGCATCTGAAGTCAGTCATGACGGTGCGCAATCATGCACACCCATCCACCTCTCGCGATCAAAGACAGGCCATAAGTTTTGACGATGATGATTATGCCAACATCATACCAGACCATGATGATCCACTAGTAATCTCAGCATGCATCGCTAATCTCCAGGTAAAACGTATTATGATTGATAATGGCAGTTCAGCTGATATTATATTCTGGGATGCTTTTTGCGCGATGCACATCCCAGAGGAACATCTCCTCCATGGACGTTCGGACCTAATTGGCTTCGCCGGAGAATGCATACAGCCTAAAGGCACCATTGAGATGTGGGTCACTTTTGGAAACATGCCTTTTGCTCGAACTATTAAAGTTGAATTTTATGTCATTGAGTATGCATCTGCATATAACATCATTTTAGGAAGACCCACCATTGCCGCATTAAAGGCAATCATTTCTATGCCTCACCTTCTAATGAAATTCCGCGATAAGTCTGGCACGATAGTTGTTATCAGATAGGCGACCAGAAAATAGCGCGCAGCTGTTATAACACCAGTCTGAAAGCTAAAACTCCAGTGCAACCTGATGACAAAAGCAAAGCATCAGTAAATATGACTGATCTCGACATGCACAATGATCTGCGCGATACTCGTCCTCAACCAGATGGGGAGTTGGAAAACCTCCAAATAGGTCCCCTCCCTGAAAACACCACCAAAATTGGATGAAACCTCCCAGAAGCTGAGAAAAATGCGTTGATAGCAGTCATGCAAAATAATAAAGACCTTTTTGCTTGGACAGCCGCCGACATGCCAGGAATAGACCCAGAAATAATATATCATCATTTAACCCTGGATCCTAAAGCAAAACCCATCACGCAGAAAAAATGTAAAATCTCTCCAGAGAAACAACTGGCGGTTGAATCTGAAGTAGCAAAATTGCTTGAGGCAGGTTAATTAGAGAAATCACGTACTCTACTTGGCTTTCCAATGTCGTACTAGTCAAAAAAACCCAACGGAAAGTGGCGCATGTATACTGATTACACAGATCTCAACAAAATATTGTCCAAACTTATCCACTTCCCACCATCGATAAACTGGTTGATAATTCTGCAGGATACCAGATCCTATCCTTCATGGATGCATATTCAGGCTACAACCAGATTCCGATGTTCGCACCAGATGAGGAACCCACAGCCTTTATTACTGAAAAAGCTACCTACTGCTATAACATGATGATGTTTGGTCTCAAGAATGCTGGGGCCACTTATCAAAGCATGATGAACAAAGTTTTCAATTGGAAAATTGGACAGATGCTTGAAGTATACATCGATGACATGATAGTCAAAACGATGACTACTTCTCAACATCCTCAAGATTTAGAACATGTGTTTCAGCAACTGCGCAAATACAGGTTACGGCTTAATCCTGCCAAATGCGCATTTGGAGTGCCTGCTGGAAAATTCTTAGGATTCATGCTCACACATCGCAGGATAGAAGCCAATCCTGATAAATGCAAAGCCATACTCAATATGATTAGCCCGCGAAACATAAAGGAACTACAGCAATTGACAGGAAGAATCACTGCAAAGCCATACTCCAATGTTTAAACTATTAAGCAAACAGTCAGACTTCAACTGGAATCCAGAGTGCGAGGCGGGATTCTTGGCCATCAAAGAACACTTGGCCAACCCTCCAGTCTTGGTCAAGCCTCCACTTAATGAACCCCTGGTTCTATACCTCTCAGTTAGTAATGAGGCAATCAGTGATGCTCTCCTGCGCGAGGAGGCCCAGGAACAACAGCCCATATACTTCCTCAGCAAAGCACTCCAAGGACCAGAGCTGCGCTATCAGCAGATTGAAAAAATCACTTTCGCACTCATTTTAACATCGCGACGCCTGCGCCATTATCTCCAAGGGCACACTATCAGAGTTAGAACAAACTAACCCCTTCGACAAGTGCTGAGACAACTTGATTTAGCAGGCCGCGTGATCTCATGGTCAATAGAGTTGTAAGAATATGAAATCATCTACGAATCGCGACAAGCAATTAAAGCCCAGGTGTTAGCAAACTTCCTTGTTGAAATAAGACACCTACATGAGGCTGAGGCGAATGAGGAATGGGTCATTTATGTTGGCGGATCTTCCAATGTCAAAGGGAGTGGTGCAGGAGTCATCGTGGAAAGCCCTCAAGGTATTACAGTGGAGCACTCTATCCATTTTGGATTCAAAGCTTCAAATAATCAAGTCGAGTACGAAGCATTTCTCGTAGGACTTGCCATGGCCAAGGACTTGGGGGCAACAAACATAAATCTCAAGAGCGATTCACAATTAGTAATTGCTCAAGTCCAACGAAGATACTAGGCCAAAAAGGCATTAATGATAAAATATCTTGACAAAGTAAGATTACTACTGATAGAGTTCCAAAACTTCAAAATGGAGCATATCCCCAGAGAGCAAAACTCACGTGCTGACATTTTATCCAAGTTAGCTAGCACAAAAGGACCAAGGAACAACAGAACGGTGATCCAACAAAGTGTCCCTAATCATAGCATCATAATGGCTGTAACCAAACAAAAAGCCCAGCCATCCCCAAACACGCAATCCATGGTCGAAGATGACACCATGCCGCTGGATGATGAAGAAACTAGGATGACACCAGTCTGGAATTACTTATCCAAAGGAGAAGCACACAAGAAACGCACGCAGCCAAAAAGCTAGCACGCAAGGCTTCCTTCTACACCATCATCAACAACTAGCTTTACAACAAGGGATTCTCTTCCCCAATGCTTAAATGCCTAGATCCCCAGCAAGCTCAGTATGTAATCTCCGAAGTACATGAGGGAATTGGTGGACACCACATGGGAGGCAAATCCTTATCTCGAAAATTGCTCCGGGCAGGATATTTCTGGCCCACCATGGAAGAGTACTCTAAAAAACACGTACGGCATTGTGTCAAATGTCAAGAACATGCAGATTTACACCATGCTCCTCCGGAGGAATTATCTTCAATGCTATCCCCATTGCCATTCTACTAATGGGGCATGGATATATTGGGACCATTCCCAGTCGCAGTTGGAGGGGTCAAATGGTTGCTAGTAGCAATTGACTACTTTTCCAAATGGATCGAGGCAGAGGCGTTAGCTACTATCTTAGCTAGCAAGGTTCGTCGATTCTTCTACCGGCAAATCATAAGTTGGTTCGGCGTTCCACATACCATTATAACTGATAATGGTACACAGTTTGTGGACAGAAAATTCAATCAAGTTCTTCAAGATTTGCATGTCAAACACCGATACACATCGGTTGAACATCCACAAACAAATGGACTGGCTGAAGCTGCAAACCGAGTCCTTAAACACGGATTGGAAAGAAGACTTGAAGCAGCTAAAGGAGAATGGCCTGAACAGTTAGACTTTGTGCTATGGGGTTACAGGACAACCAAGTATTCAACTACAGGTGAAACCCCATTTCGCATGGTCTACGGTAGTGAGGCTATAATCCCAGTAGAAATTGGAGAACCATCATGGAGGAAGATGTACACTAATGAATACAGCAACTCACAGGAATTGCTTCACAACTTAGACGCGATAGAGGAAATGCGTGAGATCGCGCACGTCAAAGAAATAGCACTCAAACAGAGAATAGCAGCGCGCTATAACTTAAAGGTTATCATATGAAGCTTCAACGTGGGCGACTTAGTCCTACGTAAAGCGGACATTGGCAATAAGAACGTGCGATAAGGCAAATTGGCCGCAAACTGGGAAGGACCTTATCGCATCTACAGCAAAACAGACAAGGGGGCATATGTCACTGAGACATTATCTGGCCTTACTATCCCACGCACATGGAACGCGGACAAGCTTAAGACATTTTATAGCTAAGTCTCTCACGACTCATAACACATTTGTCTTTCCAATTAGCTATTTTGAATAAAACTGACCAATTTTCTTTTACTATTGATCAGTTTTGCATCAAGTTTAAAAGTACACAGGATCAATGCGTTCCTGAAATACAGGATTCTCTCATGAATCCTTCAAGTAATAGGATTCCTATCATGGATCCTAGCAAATACAGGATTCTCTCACGAATCCTTCAAGTAACAGGATTCCTCTCATGGATCCTAGCAAATACAGGATTCTCTCACGAATCCTAGCCAATATAGGATTCTCTCACGAATCCTTAGAGCAACAGGATTCCTCTCATGGATCCTAGCAAATACTGGATTCTCTCACGAATCCTCCAGCAAAGACACTACCTCTCATGAGTATCCTCAACAGATCAAAACTATCCAGTATGTCGCAATCCTCCCAGCTTTCTCGCAGGTTAGGCGCGATACAGGGTTCAAGCGCGATACATCTGCAATACGTTATTCAATGAATCATAGCAAATACAGGGTTCTCATGGATCCTAGCAAATACAGGATTCTCTCACGAATCCTTCAAGTAACATGATTCCTCTCATGGATCCTAGCAAATAGAGGATTCTCTCACGAATCCTTCAAGTAACAGGATTCCTCTCATGGATCCTAGCAAATACTGGATTCTCTCACAAATCCTTTAAGTAACAGTATTCCTCTCATTGACTGACTTGCAGCCCAAGACTGGCCACTCAAAGGCCAAGCCGCATTCACAAAGGCGACATCACAAATACTATTTAAACACACAATATACCACCAAGGTACGATTATCCTTTACTTTCACAACATAATACATCTGCCTCTGATATTGACTTAAGCATCGGAGTGTCTTCGTAGGTACCCCCACACATTTGGTGCATCGTGAAGGACAAAGGGCTCAGGCCTCACTCTAACAATAATACCTGGCCCAGGCCAAAAACCTCTGAAGGAGTCTCAACCATGTGTGATTGGACTTAATACGTTTTGGGGCAATCCACACCGTATTTGGTCTGATCACGAGCTTATTACTTATTACCTACTACCCTTAACCATTGGTCCATAGGTTACTACTTATTTCTGCTTGTCTATAACCTTTTAGGATGCACTAATATTATATACATCTCAATTTTTTTGCTTTTATTAAAGAAAAAAATAACATAAAAATATTTGTCTTTTAGGTTTTGTTCATTTTTAATATAATTTCTTCAACTAAAATTTTACACTTATTATTATCTATTAAATAATCTCTGTCATTGTAAGATTGTCAACTCATTAACAGAATATATGAGTGTTTTTTGGGCAATAAGTATTGTTTATATGTTTTTTATAAATTGTTCTTTAAATATTTTTTTGTAAATACTCAAAAGATTCATCTTTATTTATTATAATAAAAAACGTTCGCTACCAATACTTATTAAGCAATAAGTATTGTTTATGTGTTTTTTATAAATTGTTTTGTAAATTTTTTTTGTAAATACTCAAAAGATTCATCTTTATTTATTATAATAAAAAATGTTCGCTACCAATACTTATTAATTTAATATTTTTTATTTTAAATAAACACTCATATATTCTGTTAATGAGTTGACAATCTTACAATGACAGAGATTATTTAGTACATAATAAGTGTAAAATTTTAGTTGAAGAAATTATATTAAAAATGAACAAAACCTAAAAGACAAATATTTTTAAGTTAATCATTTCATTAATAAAAGCAAAAATATCGAGATATATATAATATTACTGGATCCTGAAAGGTTATAGACAAGCGAAAATAGGTAGGAACCTATAGACAAATGGTTAAGGTCAAGGGTAATAGCCAATAAGTAATAAGCTCCTATCCATAGAGCTAGCATAAGCACTGATTCTGGCTACTACGGCTAGATCATGTGACTCACATAAAAGAGAGCATAATATAGGATAGAAAAAGAGAAAAAGTGTTTGACTTAGTTCGCTATATAGCATAGTAGAACTTGTGCAGAATTTCTCAACGCTCGTCACATGTTCTGAAAATGCTTAGAGTATACTGATATTTTTTATCAGGTAATTTGCTACTAATAATAGCAAATTAGGTATCAAAAATATGCCACAACAACAAACAAAATTCGCTACCTATTATATCGAATTTATATGCATAACACTTTGAAGAAATTTATTATTCGCATCACAATTGAGTAAAAAAAAATTGGAAAACGTGACAAAAGGATCTGTTCCCTATTTCGATATACCATCTGGCTGAATGAGTGGATTTGATTTAGTTTAGAATGATGGGTATCTGCTGCAAAATAGTATTATACTATTGTATCTCTGCACAAAAATAAATATACATTTTTCTGATATAAGGATTCTTGAATTGAAATTTAATTTATTTTAGAACACGAACACGACCCGATTTTTTATAGTCTTTATCAATTATTAAAACTCTTATAATAAAGTGTGATCCGTTTATTACACGACTCGCCCCAAAAAAGCACAAAATCTACTTGCAAGATAACAAAATAAAAAATCTTCAATAAAAAGAAACCTAGAGTGTATATTTTTTTTATATCATACAATAAAAATACCATAATAACCTTGAAAAAATAAAAAAAATTATATTTGAATTACTGCAAAACGAACATTGCTATAGCATCTTTATCTCATTTATTAAACGGGTTGACCCGAACACGAAAATTTCGTGTCGGGTCCGGGTTGGGTTGGCGGGTCGTGTCTTAAATTGCCACCCCTAAGGTTGAATCACCTTCCTTTGTATTTTGTATTTTTCTGTTATAAGGATTCTTGAATTGAAATTTAATTTATTTTAGAACACGAAATATTTTATAGTCTTTATCAATTATTAAAACTGATCTAAAAAGTAAAGAAATGATTTATCAATATTAAAGGCTTCTGAGTATATCTCAATTCATGGATGAAAAAAATTATTTGAATTACTGCAAAATCGAACATTGCTATAGCATCTTTATCTCAGTTTTTGAGTTACTACGGCAAGCTTAGCTAAAGCTTTCCGGATTCAACAATAAGTTTCAAGAAGACTTTTCCTGTTTCTTGAATCTTTATAGAAATTTATATCAAAAAACACCTTCAATTATTCCTAACTAAAAGAGTTCATTTAACACTTAATAAAAGTCTAATTTCCAATTTCCTTTTGTTGAAATACTCAAGTCTCATTCCCATGAAGTTCTTGAGTTAAAAAATAAAATTATCAAACGAATGAGATAAAAGAAACAATAACCATGCATTCAGAATTAAAATCAAAGTAATCTGTACAAACCAAAGTACCGATTCCTAAACTAGAGCTAGGATCTTTAACCTTCACTTGCATGCAACCTTGATTATTCCTTCTGGCAAAGATGCTTCGTTATTGCACTTCGAGTTCAAGAAGATAAGAAAAGCAGATTCAGCTTTCAACCAACAGAATCTAACAAGACTCAAAAGTTTCTAAAAAAAAAAGATTGAAATCGTAAATCTGAAAAACTCGAACTCTTTTTACAACCCATAGTAAAACTAATAACTAAAAAATTCTAAAAGTCTAGTAGCCGTCCTTCAAAACTTAGATCTAATGATTCTGAATTGTTCCCTCAATTTGATCCACGTGCCTTCTGTATTCTTTTACCTGAGCTGAAAATAAAATAGAAAGAATGTGTAAGAAAACAAGCCAATTACTTATCTTTTTTATCTTCTTTTTAATTTGGGCCATTTTAATTCTTTTTAGTCCCATTTACATGCAACATCAATTATTCACAGCCCAAAGAGATTTAAAATAATATAAGATAATACAATAATTATATAAATAATTTAGTGCTAACATACTTGATAAAAGCATAATTATATAAATAATATATATATATATATACACCTCGCCTATATGTGCTAACAGTGACTTGATTAAAAGCATCAATACGTGAAAGGATTTAGGTAAGGTCATATATATATATATATATATCAGATCTTACTAACGAACACGAATTCCCTTTGGAAACAAATAAGATTATATTCTAGAAAATGGTGCGGGTGCGACAATACAAAAACACTTGAAAAAGTTAGTATGGAGGGTTATCTCCGATGAACCCAAAATAATGTCATTTTATGATAACAATAAAGATATTTTTATAATTCAAATTTATTACAAAATTATAATAATTTTTATCATTATAATTTTCTAATCTTGCAACCCCAAAATGATATCATTTTATTTTGAATTCACTAAAGCTAAATTTATCTCTAAAGAAATATTTTTCCTATATATAAAATGAAAAAGGTTATACTTCGTACTTCTTCTTTTTTCTACCTTTAATTATAAAGTCTTGATTTTCATCAATCGTTATTAATAAATATGACCGAATAAAATATGCAAATTTATATATATTTTTTGTTAATATATTATTCTTATTTCAAAAGTTATAATCGATTTAAAAAAAAAATATATAGATTTAAAACAAAATGAGTGAGTGAGAAACATCACAAAATTCACGTATGGGATTGAAAATTGTGATGATTTGCGCAAATTTCTTCAACTGCAAGCAAGTCCAGTTTAGTTTTTGCATGTATCAGCTACGTAAATAACCAATCACTGGAACATGTTTAACTGGACATATTGTCTAATTGTTCAGCAGGCCAAGATTAGTGTAAAACAGTATGCTTGGACAAAGCAAGAAATCTATATAAGGTTGAGATAGTAGCATATCATTGCGAAGTTCATATTCAAACCTCTTGGAGGCAGTACAAAAATTCATTATAGGGCACATAACTACACTAGTCAACACCATCACCCTCACCCCCCCTCTGTCTGCCTCTATCTCTAAAAAGCAAAAAAGCACATCCAAAGCCTTTAAAGTATGCCTACTAAGTTTAGGGAGAATCCTAACATACTCCAATGAAGTTAGTTTGGAGTAATCATGGACACCACAATGCACAAAAATTACCAACTGTACAAATGACAAGATCAGTTCAAGCCACAGCTCTTCTGATTAATATGCCAGTCGAGTGAAAAAGCAAGCCTGAAAAGATTAGCGAAATGAAAGCCAGCCATTTAAATTAGTACTTACCGGAATTGCTGGCTTTCTCCACTGCACAATGTGTTCATTTAAAAACATTGCCATCTAATCCTACACACAGATCTCTCACGCTGTCGATCCTAGACTCAATCTCCTGTGAAATATCAAAGCACAAGAAACAGTTAAAGACAAAATACAGACAGACAAGATCCAAAAGCAATAATTATTAAACATTGAACATGCCTTAACACCGGCTTCTGCACAGCTTCTGAGTGACCTCTTCCCTTGGAATTAAGAACCATCCCTACCATTGCATTTGGCTTCGCAATGAACCCCAGAAAACAAAAAAGACAGGTAAATTGGTCAAATATATAACATTGTCCATAACAAGCTAACCAAAAAAAAATTAAATTAGAACAATATAACAGTAGATGTGCAAAGTTTTTTGACACATGCGCTAGCAACCTTTATTTCTTGGACTAAGATAGTACAGCAACAGTGAAGACCTAAAATTGCCTATCCAATACTTCAGTCAGATTTTGTGAAAATATCATGCATCACCGTAGGCTATATACAATCATTGCATTTTTGGATTTACAGTACTTTGGGGAAGACCTTGCACATCAGTGTACTTGGCTGTACAATCTATACATAGTTAAAGTAATATGAGGAAAATAAGAACTGATCAAATGGCTAAGTACAGTGCTCACAAGACAACATGAGATATATATATCAAGCTAGTAAAGAAGTAAAAGGAAAATTAGAGTTTGGAAAGGAATTAAAAGCCAAAACCTCCAACTGTTCCTGTAGCTCATCTTGTAATACTTCATTTCCACATGCCACTGTATTTTCCACAAGTGTGACAGAATCTGTCCCATAAGTGCTATCCTCAACATAAGCTGCCACTCATACAGATCCAACATCTTCAGAAGAACCACCATCACTTGTAACAGATGTAATCCCACTAGAATTTAAGGCACATTCAGGTTCAGGTTGAGAAGACTCAGTTCTACATTGCTTTTTCCGTGCAACATCCTGCTTCACACCCACCTCATCATGGCACTTCCTCTTATTATTTCTGGCACCATGTTTAGTCCGAGAGACCTCATCTTCATAAAATGATTTATGAGGATTCTCCAGTTGTGCTGTTATCCTCAATGGCCGAGATCGTTTATAACCACCAGGAAACACGTAGCATGGGATTTGCTTTCTACGAACATGAGAAACATAAATGTACATCCCCGGTTTCCAAAACATGTACATATTAACAGAATGCCTAAATTCTTCCACAGCCCCTCGTATATCAAATTGCTGGCCTTCTTGAACAATATCCCCCTGCTTCCTCTGCAAGCCCATGAAGAAAGCAGAGTGTGCACAATGCCTTGAACTATCCATATACTCAATAGGATTGGGATGGCACTGCAACTTCCCAAAAGTGTCACGCTCAATCTGACCACAAAATCCAAATCCAATCAATGAGACTAAAAAGTCAAATTGATATCCATCCTTGCAAATTAAATAATGTAACAACCTTCAAACTTGTCCTAATTTCACAACGATAAATAAATGAACATACCATCAAAGTCAGCTGCCGAAGGCGCGATTCCACCCAACCTTTCCAAGTGCGCAAGTCATCAACATCAGCAGCCATTATGTCAACTTGCAAGTAGTTTTTGTAGCTTTCAAAGAAAATGTATGGTTCAAACAAAGCACTCCAACAGACTTTATTCAGTTCTATTTCCTGGATTTGTTCCACAAAAGCAAAGGCATAAATTATTTGTAGCAAAGAGTTATTTATATTGAAAATATTTATAGCAAACTCAAAAGGAGAGTAATCATTACCCCACAGATCCGGTTGCCATATTGAAACTGCTCCATCATAACACGAAGTGTGCTTGTAGAAACATTATAACAAGAATTCATACATGGATAGGCAGGAGTAATTATTGGCATATGATGGGTTCGGTCACGAGGATTTTTACGAGGATCCCACACAGGAAACCCAAGCTCATTCTCCTCTATTGGGCATAACATGACAGGATTTGGCCACCTCCACTGAGTATACACCCTAAAGAATCGAGAGACAAGCATGCTTGGAACTGCATTCGGATACCACTGGCACACTCGAGCTACAAGAAGTGCCAAGTTAACACCACCCAAAAACCCTGTCACCTGAAAATAAAAATACAAAAAATAACAGTTATGTTTATAAAGTATAAGAAACTAGCCATTAACAATATTGGTTGAGATTCAAAGCAAACAAATGACTTAACATGATTAGTAAGAAGGAAAAAAATAAATATCACTCACATTGGAATAAACACCTCGCCTTTTGGCCCAAAACTTCAAGCATCGAAGTGTTGCTCGAAAGTGCTATAATCCAAACAAAAAACAGTTGAATATAAACATTTATGGGACACAAAAAATAATAAGAAATGGTTGATTTAACACAATAAAAAACAACCCAAAAAAATTTACCTCAACATTTGGAACAAGCTTTAGAATTTGATCTGCAACCCTGCAACCATTCAAACTTCGAACAGTAGGCTCATCAACATTGTGCAGAACAGACACATCAGATATATCCAAGTCCTGTTCATAAATGGGAAAACAAAACAGTTTCCAAATTATATGACACAAAAACTGAAAGAAAAGTTACCAGCACAAAGAAAATATTAAAATCTAACTTCTTTGACAATTCGACCTCCTAATAACATCCAGACCAACACAATATAAAGCACATTTTAATTAGCATTCCACAACACATGTCTTCAATCTGTACATTAAGACGAATACTGAAAATCTACAAACATGTTTCAGCAGTAAAAGATTCATTTCAAAATAAAATGAAGGATCAAAAGTCCATTCTAAAATTCGCATAGCCCAAATTCATAATCTAATAAGCAAAGACACTGTGATTAGAACAAAAGTATGCTTGGATCCTTCATCAAGAAGATTCTTTTGAATAAGGAATATGTAGAAAATGAAAATTATTTCACTTACGTTAGGTACAATTAAGCAAGAAATACTTGCATATAGTAGGTCAATTGATATTCCATCAAACTTAAATTTCATAACTGGGACATGAGCATCCGGAACTGGTTGCAGTTCTGTAACTTCATCCATGTTAGCTAGGATGTCATGCAAAGTGTAGAAAAAATCCTCCTGATTAAGAAATAAGTAAGATTAGACATGAAAAATAAGAATGATTTTGAAGAACGCATTCAAAAGTTATTTGCATTCTCAATCTACCTCCCGGTTCACATAGGATGGCCCAATACATAAAGTGTCTAAGTCAGCGCCAGGACCATGAACCTGCATCATAAAAAATTCAAAGAAGAAAGGCTTATTTAATCCATAAATAAAAAAACGGATGCAGCAAATTAGATGCAAAACTTGACTGAAGACTAAAACCAAAGTTTAATACAATGTTACATGGATAAT
Source organism: Gastrolobium villosum (assembly GCA_032173675.1). Taxonomy (NCBI): domain Eukaryota; kingdom Viridiplantae; phylum Streptophyta; class Magnoliopsida; order Fabales; family Fabaceae; genus Gastrolobium; species Gastrolobium villosum. Next base: position 2,419 of record JAVKPL010001383.1, on the reverse strand, counting down.
GATATGGTTTCCGTGGAACGGGACATTTTCCTGAACACGAAACAGACGGGTAGACTTCATCCAATTGCTATTTAGGATCGAATCTCATTTAAAATTGGATCGCTATGCATGAACTTCAAACTATTATTGCGTGGTAAAAAAATTAATAGGCCCAATTGTTCCATTTTAGAAAACTAACCATGGCCCATAATATCTTTTTTTATTATTTTTCCATATTTTTTGAAGTATATTTTTGACTCACTGACTTAAATGTAAGCTTCAATCTCCAAGTTGTTTTTTCTACAGTGTGAATGTGCTGACCAAATCTCCTAAAGCCCTATTAATTCTCCACATTAGGCTATATTTTAAACAAAAAGAAGAAGAAGAAAGAAGCTACGTGAAATTAAGTGTTTCGTATAATTGGGTTTTCATCTTATTTTATTAGCCGGGGACTCTGTCTCCGCTTTCTGTCATATTTGCAACTGGGTGCACCTTGTCTCCCTCTTTCCGTCATCTATGCACAACTGGCAACCATGGGAGGTTTTTGCATTCATTGTATCGTCCACAAATACTATTGTGCTTGGTTTCAATTCTATTATGTTTAAGTTTGGAACCAGGACACAAAGGACCCAAGTATGGTAAATGTGTGTTGGGGAATGCTTGTTCTAAATGAGGTAAGATATCAAAAGCCCCCATACATCCCGTTGTACACAAGGCAAGATTATCATATTCACAAAACAGTGGAGAAAGATCCATTAAGTGCATTGTTTAATTTACCAACAATAAATAAATAATTGAAGGAGAGCATGTCAAGAAAGGAGAGAAGGAAACTCACACCAAGCCGATAAGAACCAAAAGTGAATATGAGAGCATTGGCATCTTCCACCATTTGATCAGTGTATCCTCTTAGGCGGGTAAGTTGCTTCACCCAACCATTTACTACCTGAAATAAAGAAAACAAATTATAAGCAACAACAAATACCCTGAAGGCTATGGATCCGGGATAAAAAAAATCACTTCCCCAAGTTGTACTAAAACAGGATAAAGTAACAAAATAGCTTCAACGAATGAAGAAAGGTAAATAGCAAATATTGAATCACTACAATAATAAATATTAACAGCAGGATAAAGCAACAAAATATCTTTCATAAATGATAAGTAATAATAACCAAGCATTTCAACACTCCAGCGATAATTATCACCAGCATGCAATAGCAATGAATCTAAGCTCCCCCCAATGCCAAAAATGAACATCCATGCTGATCAATTAAAACATATAGTTCCATATTTACCCATACAACTCTTAGTTTCATAATCTTCAATATTGGTATCCTAAAAAATCTGTTTTCGTCAAATAATTATATTGACTCAGCAATGCAACTGTCATTATAACGAAGAATAATCAAAACAGAACTTCCTCTCTTTCTACCTGTCCAAGTCGGTGAAGGACCTCTTCTCTCTTGGCAGCTTCCTCTTTGCTCTCGTAAAGCCCTGAATCAACGAGAAACTTGCACACCCAGCAAAGAATTTTTCAGTCAAGTGAATTCATAAACAGCCGACAACGAAAGGGCATACCGCATGTATATATTTAGAATATAGTATAAGACTTATCATTCTTAAATCATTCACTAACTCTGTAACTACCAATTACCTTGATTCTGTGTCAAATCTTGTAAAAATTGAACAGTGTTAAGAATATAGTCGAATATTTATTACCTTGATTTTGTGTCAAATCTTGTACAAATTGAACAGTGTTGAGAATATACTCGACTATTAATTACTTTGATTTTTTGTCAACTCTACTAAAAATTGAACAATGATAGTCCATATTGTTGAATATCATTAGAATACTAAATAATTTTTGACTAATGTAATACTTAATAATTATGGTATATTGGTAAGATCTTTCAATCCACAATCTATCAATAAATTTTGATATAAAATTATAAGAGTGATAATAAATTAACCTATTCCTCCTTGTGTGTGTACATATATATAAAAGCAATGAAGCTAACCTTCTCTAACTCCAGAGTCCTTTGCAGATCAGCAACATTTGGACCAGCCATTGATATGGGCTTCGTAACACCGTAATGTTTCGGCGAAGAAGGTTTCGACGAAGCTCCCGATCCATCAGAGCTCCCCATGATCTCACCACCCAAGAATTCAAAAGAATGAATCTTTTTTTATTTTTCTTATTTTCTAAGAATAATAGCTTCAAATAAATCGAACCCCAGAAAACAAAATTTTAAGGAATAAAGAAAAAAGGAACGGATCGAGAATTCAGAGGCAACCCGTAATGGGGAATCCAATTGAACAGGAAATTGGAACCCTAAAACGCAGGAAACAGAATAGGGGATGAAAAAAATCGGAAGCGTTGCAATTAAAACGAGGAATCAGAAGCCCTAGATCCCAACAACGAAAAGAAAAAGAAAAAAACAAA
>JAVKPL010001382.1:0-16671 GCA_032173675.1 Gastrolobium villosum | reverse complement strand
ATCCGAGTAGCCTCACAACTCAGCTTTGCCTTCTCCAAAACGGAGACATAAGTCGGTGGTACCTCGGAGGTACTTGAAGATCCACTTCACAGCTTCCCAGTGCTCTTTACTGGGGTTTGACAAATACCGGCTTACCATTCCAACAACATATGCCAAGTCGGGTCTGGTGCAAACCATTGCAGATTTCGGACATTGTTTCTGGTTCAGCTTTAGTGTCTGGCTAGGGGGTGCTCACTGTTTTGGCTTTGTCCATGCTGAATCTCTTCAATATCTTCTCAATATACTTTTCTTGACTCAGCCACAGTAGTTTCTTTTGTCTATCTCAGATAATCTTGATTCCGAGTATCTGCTTTGCAGGGCCGAGGTCCTTCATTGCAAAGGACGAGCTTAACGCCTTCTTCAGGGCGGCTATCATCGATTTGTCTTTCCCTACAATAAGCATGTCGTCAACATATAACAACAAAATCAAAAAATCTCTGGCCTCATACCTCTTCACAAATACGCAGTGGTCGGCTTCCGTCTTCTCAAACTTGTGATCAGTCATGAATGATTCAAATTTCTTGTACCACTGCCGAGGTGCTTGCTTCAAGCCATAGAGGCTCTTCTTCAATCGACATACCAAGTCTGCTTGGTCTGGAGCTTGGAACCCCTCAAGTTGTTCCATATAAATCTCTTCTTCTAAGTCACCGTGAAGGAATGCCGTCTTCACGTCCATTTGTTCTACCTCGAGGTCCATCGAAGCTTCCATAGCTAACACGGTTCGAACCGAGGTCATTTTCACCACAGGAGAAAAAATCTCCTCAAAGTCTACTCCTTTCTTCTGATTGCAGCCTTTCACCACAATCCGGGCTTTGTATCTCGGCTTCTGCCCGTTCTGTTCATTCTTAATCTTGTATTGCCTTTTCCTATTCTTCTTTCTCTGAGCTCGTCACAGCCTTATCATAACTCTGAGGCTCACCGTCTTCAGCTACAACGGTGTATTCATCAGATGGGTATCTTGAAGAGGATCTTCTTTCTCGAGTTGGATATCTCGTCTGTTCTTCAGCTTGAGAACCCGGTTCATCATTCTCATCCAAGATCTCATCTTCAACTCAGACTTCATCATCAGCTTGTTGATCACCAATTTCTTCATTTTCTTGATTTTCTCCCCCTGCTTCAGCTTGGACAAGAGAGGGATGGGTTCTTCACGTCTGATAGAAACTCGGACTTTGGGCTTCGAGATGTCATGAATGGTCTCATCTTCATGAAAGATCACATCTCGGCTTCTCACGATCTTCTTATTGATTGGATCCCAAAGTCGGAACCCGAACTCACAGCTCGGCGAACCAAGATAGATGCATTCTTTAGTCTTTGCATCAAGTTTTGCCCTTTCATCTTTAGGGATATGCACGAAGGCTCGGCATCCAAACACCTTTAACTGATTATAGGCCGCTTTCCGACCTGTCCAAACTTCTTCTGGAATTTCTCCTTCAAGTGGCCGTGATGGTGAGAGATTGATCAAGTCAACAGCAGTTTTGACGGCCTCTCCCCAAAATGATTTCGGCAATCCGGTATTGGATAGCATACTTCGGACCTTCTCTTCAATAGTCCTGTTCATCCTCTTAGCAAGTCCATTCAACTGTGGAGTCTTGGGGGCGTCTTCTCAAGTCGGATCCCGGCCACTCTGCAATATGCATGAAAAGGGCCGCAATACTCACCACCATTGTCAGATCGAACCACCTTCAATTTCTTGTCAGTCTCCCTTTCAACCATAGCATGGAACTCTTTAAAGGATTGGAGTACCTGGTCTTTAGACTTCAACAAATAAACCCACACTTTGCGGGAATGGTCATCAATAAATGAAACAAAATACTGAGCTCCTCCAAGAGATCTTTCTGACATGGAGCAAACATCAGTATGGACGAGGTCAAGAATATACCTGCGTCTTCTGGGCTGATCTGGCTTCACAAAAGAAACCCGGTGCTGCTTTCCAGCTAAGCAATGCGTGCAACTCTCCAACGCTTGGCCTTTCAATCCGGTTAGTAATCTTTTCTTGTGTAGGATCTGGAGCCCTTTCACGCTCATGTGGCCGAGGCGCTTGTGCCATAGCTCCAAGCTCGGCTCATCTCGGACAGAATTGGCTTCTCCGCCATTTATCTTTCCTTGCATCACGTACAAGGAGCCTCCTTTCTTACCTCTGGCAACAACCAAGTTTCCCTTGGCTAATTTCCACCTAATACAGCCGAAGTAGTTCACTAACCCGGCATCATCAAGTTTGCCTACCGAGATTAGGTTCAATCGCATGTCAGGAACATGCCTTACATCTTTCAACACAAGTCGGCACCCAACATCCGTGGTCAGGGTCACATCACCGACACCAACAATCTTGCTGGTCACCTGATTTCCCATTTTCACAACTCCAAAATCACCACCTCGGTAAGAGGAGAAAAAACCTTTGTGTGGAGAAACGTGGAAGGAGGCACCAGAGTCAACAATCCAGGTGCAATCATCATATGCAACATTCAAATAATTATCCTCACCAAGGAGGAATATCTCGGCATCAGGAGTGACAGCCACCGCTGTGGTGCTCTTGTCTTCCCTCTTCTTGGGAATAATCTGATCCGGCTTTACAGAGCCGTTCTTCTCATCATTCTGCAGGGTCCAGCAGTCCGGCTTCTTATGACCTGTCTTTCCACAGTAAAAACACTTCAAATCATATTTTGGCTTTGACCGACCTTTGGACTTTCCTCTTCTATCACGATCTCGACCCCGACTTTTGCTTCTACCTCGGAAGTCGGATTTCCCTTTGTTCTCAGCAACGTTGGCCTCAGACATGCTGGAAGTACCTCGTTCTTTTCTCCTGGATTCTTTGCCCAGGAGGCTGTCTGTCACGACATCCATCTGCAACTTTCCATCTGGAGTCGAATTATTCAAAGTCACCACCAGAGTATCCCAGCTTTCTGGCAGCGAGCTAAACAGCAACAATGCCTGCAATTCTTCATCAATTTTCATATCAGCTTTTGACAGCTGATTCACATTACCTTTATAGGTGTTAAGGTGTTCTATCATGCTTATGTCGTCCGTCTATTCTAGCTTCACAAGTCGGTGAACCAGGTGTGCTTTGTTCCTGGGAGTTTTCTTCTGAATCAAGGACTCCAACTTTGTGCACAACTCATACGCATTCGTGAACTCGGACACGTGCTCAAAGATGCTCTTGTCAATGTATTTTCTGATTGTAGCTACCGCCTTACGACTCTGGATCTCCCACTCCTTATCGGTTTTGCCTGCCGGTCTGTCATCAAGGATAATGGGCTCATGTAAATCTTTGCAGTAGAGATGATCTTCCATCATCGGTTTCCAGTAGGTGAAATTGTCTGCGGTCAATTTGAACATATCTCCATCATGAGTTATGCCACTGGTCTCCATCTATTCTCCCTCATAACCCGTCAAACTCAGGCTCTGATACCACTGTTGGGAACTCGGTTCCCCCAAACTCGGCTTGGAAGCCTTTTGTGCAGAAGTCAATCAACAAGATCCGAAATTTGGATCTCGGCAGTACCTCGGCCTGTATATCACCAGGTCGGACTGCGCAGCGAAAAAATCAGAAACTCAAAGAGGAGAGAGAGAAGAAGAACACAACCAGATTTTAACGTGGGAAAACCTTCTCCAATGAAGAAGTAAAAACCCACGGGACCTAGTCCAGATCAAAATCCACTATGAAAATAATGGTTACAAGAATCAAATACACCAATGTGGTGGTTAAATCAACCTCTCCAACAATGGTGATAATCAAACTACCCTAGAGATGTTTCTCTCAAACTCTCCCTAGAGATCTCTCAAATGCAAAGCATAAAGCTTTGCTCAAACAATCAAATCTCAAATATCTCAAACAATTTTCTCTCAAACAATCATCTCACATCATACTCTCAACCTCACACACACATGCTATATATATAGAGGAGGGAGATGAACCACTCAAGGGATGTGTCCCTTGAGCCTTGTACCAAGGGGGAGTTCCAACCACTTGGTACTTGTGCCAAGCATTGAAGAGGAGCAACTTCCAACAATTTTTACTTCAGGTAACTTTTCGAGATTTCCACAATAACAGATCATTTGTCATATTTTATCTATTACAAACATAATTCGAAATTGGGTTCATCATAAGTTGCAACGGGTGTCATTGATTTCTTGGTCAGTTTTTCTACAGTTAACAATCAACGATTTTTTTCAACAACAAAATCAATATTTTGAAGAAATGTAGTTTTCAACGTAGTTCGTATATTTAAGATTATTCTTATTGTCTCGTAAGTATAATATAGAGATTATAGCAGAGAGATATAACACGAAATTTTGATTTAGTCCATATATTTCACTGTTATAATTGTAATAGATAATATTATAGTAATAATAGTCAATTAGGACCAAATTATAAGTGATATTGTGTATAGGAACTAAATTAGAAAACTTTCATATAAGAATTTAATTTAAACTGTGTGTATCTAAAAAATAAAATATAAAAATAAAATTAGACTGTGTGAAAAAAAAAAATTAAATCAGTTTCGGGATCTATTTAATGAGACAAGTGATTTCACTTCGGTGGTCAGTTAATATTAGGGCTAAATTCCGTGCTATTAAAATCAGAGTTATTAAACTCATACCGACCCGACCGGGTTGACCGAGAACCGGTAAAATGATTATATAATCGGTCTAGTTGAAGCAACAGACTGGCCATGCATCAGAACTGGTGTGATCCGGCCGATTTTTATGAAAACCGGTGATCCGGTCCGGTCACAAAAAAAGATTCCAATTTTTTTTTCAAAAAAAATAAATCATAATGGACGTATTTGAATACTTTTTTACTTATTGACTTACGTAAGTTATGTATTTACAATACTAATATTATCTCAATTATTCACTATGCAAAAAAAAATTGATTTGATTTATAGTTACAAATGTCATTTTCTGAACCTAAAGTCTCGTATCACGATCATTATATTTTTGTTTGATCCTTTTTTGGATAATAATATTTGATTTATTATTTTTTATATTAAAATATTTGAAATCTTAATCATTTCTTTTTAGATATTTGAGTATGTTTATAATTTTTTAATATAAATTATAAAATTATATATAATTACCTGGTCATGCGGTTGAACCAGTGACCCAGTACCTCGACCGAGTCAATGATCGGACCCGTTTTAATAACATTGGTTAAAATGCTCAATAGCGAAAACCTCCACAGAACTTGGCAGCACCCTGAAGCTCTGGATTGGCAAAGATATTGTTGGATATTTATTAGGGAAAAATACTTGTTCTTTTAAATGACACAACTTATATCCTTTCACTCTCACAAAGAGGTGGGACCCACACCTTTATATTTTTTGTCCACTCTCTCGTCCTTTATCTATCTCATTCTCTCACTTAAAATGACACAATTTTACATCCTTTAAAATCATATACACTTTTTCCTATTTATTATATCTCAATTATTTAATTGATTTAAAATATATCTTGAAGATTATAGTCAATTTAATGTTAATTTAATGAGGGAGGATCCACTACCACCACTAAAGTATACCACCTTTATAACCAATTTAATCACCGTTGGATTAAAATTAAATCCAACTGCTCACGATTAATTCTTATAATCCTAATTTTTTACCTTTCGGGCTCGTTTGGTGGACAGGATAGGATAAGGGTAGGATATGATATGAGGTTGATAAGGGTAGGATATGATATGGGGCTGATAAGCCCATATCATGTCCTGTGTTTGATGAGCACCTGATTAGCAATATGATAAGATTATGTAAAAGGAGAAAAGAAAAACAAAAAATAAAATATAATGCAATAAATACAAATATATTGGATAGTGTGAGAATATATTGGGTAATGTGAGGATATATTGGGTATCGAATATTGATATCTTGTTGAATTCTAACCCAGCTCCCCCATAGGACAAGAAATCATGTATTGGATAGGATAAAATGAGACAATAGGATAAACTAATTATATCCTATTGACCCACCAAACAAGAGATAAAAGTATGATATGATAAGATATCCTATCCTATCTTCCTTATCAGGTGCTCCAAATATGCCCTACATTCTCTCACATCTTCTCTCATCCTCTCACAATTCTCTCTAGGTCTTCCGTATTTGATCCTTTTTTTTCCTAGGGTTCACAACAGACGCTGAATCTATTTCTTTACTATCCTTTGATCACCCTTTCTTGAGACATATTTTTTTTATTATGATTTTTATACTCGCAAAGTTGCAGCTCAGCAGGGATACTATACCTTCCACATAGAACAAATGAAACTAACCTTGGATTTATGTGTGGATCTGCGTTTAATAAATTGCTTGGTAAAGAAAATAATTCTAGGTAAAGTTGGTCTTCTAGTGTCCCCTTTGTGAGGGTTTTCTTTTATCTTTCACTAATTTTCTTTTTTATATTTTTAATTTGATCCCTCTCTGTTTTGCAGGTTCTAAGATTCATTTTTTTTTTATCTCAGGCAGGGTTGATGAGTTATAGTGATGGATCTAAGTTCACTCAATCTTGCACAGATTACTACGGTGGGGTCTGCATTTTGTGTTATGCTTTCAAAGGAATAATTTCCTTATGATGCAAAAGGGATTTGTTGTACTGAGAATTAAACAACTTTGCTATCATAATAAGAACATCATTGATTGAATTGGAGAGTATAGGAACATGAGAATAACATTATATTCTAAAGAACGAATTTCACAGCCAACAAAGTTAAAAACATATATGAAAATATATGACCAGAAGGCATCTTTCTTATATTTTTCTGATGATCCATACCATAAGGCATCTTGAAAGTCCATGTGTAAATCAATTAAAAAAACACATTACTAGCTCCTTTAATCTCAGGCAAGTTTAACACCAGCTAGAGCGTAAAATCATAAACATGCCCAAAACAGATAAAAAAGCTTCTTCTTTTTTTTGCCCTAACTGGCAATTCTGGCTCTGCATAGTCTACAATGAAATCCTTGTGAACCCTAGAAAAAAAAGGATTAAATAGAGAAGACATAGAGAGTTGTGAGAGGATGAGAGAAGATGTGAGAGAATGAAAGGAAAAAAATTAGCATTATAAGGATTAATCGTGAGCCGTTGGATTTAATTTTAATCCAACGGTTATCAAATTGTTAGTAAATGTGGTATACTTTAATGGTGGTAAGTGGATCATCCCTCTAATTTAATTGATAATAATTTATTATTTGAAATTATTAATGAGCTGATTATTTGAGATTTCAGAATAATATTTATTCTGATATGAAATAATATTTAAGATAATTGAAGATTGCATGGAAATTGGAGAAGATATGGAAAATATCATGAACATAGAAAAAAAAACATGGAAACAAGTAAAATTTAGGATAAGTTTTATCTTTTTAGATTTCATATTCTTTGCCAAAGATTTCGATTAAAATTGTTTTGCATAATAGAATAAGATAGTATGCTTTACATATTTTTTATACTAAAAAAACTAGAAATTTTATTTTTGAAAATTGCATTTATGGATAAAAGATTTCTGGTTAGTTTTTGAAAAAGATTTCAAATTTCAAATTTCATAGTGGAGTTGTCTGTTGAATTCCAGTATTCGATATTAGAGCCAGTGATTTTTTTTCCTTTTTGGATTTTCACGTAAAAGTCAATATCTCTCTACTCTTATCTTGATTTATTACTTTAAATTAATTTTTAATGAAGATGGATATTATTACTATCAAATTCTTCTACTACCAACTTACTACCTATATCTAATCACCATTGAATCAAAGAGAGAATGCTAAAAAGTTTTTGAAAAAATAGAAAATGATGATCCAATAGTGATTAGATAGGTAGTAAGTTGGTAGTAGAAAATTTTGGTAGTAAGAATATCCATCCTCATTTTTTAATTAACAAATTATCTTTATAAAACTACAGACATCTTAGGGCTCGTTTGGTGGACAGGATATGATAAGGGTATGATATGATATGAGGCTGATAAGGGTAGGATATGATATGGGGCTGATAAGCCCATATCATGTCCTGTGTTTGATGAGCACCTGATTAGCAATATGATAAAATTATGTAAAAGGCGAAAAGAAAAACAAAAAACAAAATATAATGCAATAAATACAAATATATTGAGTAGTGTGGGAATATATTGGGTAGCGTGAGGATATATTGGGTATCCAATATTGATATCCTATCCTGTTGAATCCTAACCCAGCTCCCCCCATAGGATAAGAAATCATGTATTGGATAGGATAAAATGAGACAATAGGATAAGCTAATCATATCCTATTGACCCACCAAACAAGAGATAAAAATAGGATAAGGTGCTCCAAACAGCCCCTTAATGACTACTTCTTGGTTCCTATGAAATTGAAGGAATAATGAAAATCAAGATCCAAATTTCTCTTAGACCTTGTAATCCGATTACCTCCATCACCTCTAACATCGGAGAGATCAGTGGTCCTATGGCTTTTCAGAATCCAATTCAGAGAATTCCTATTCAGAGAAATGTGGAAAGGGGATGGTGGAAGCAGCGATGAAGGAGAACCCTGTTTCAGCTACTTGCGGAGGGCTGCTTAGAAATGATAAATGGAAGTAGTGGATAGCGTGATTCATGTATATAATTGGAGTTTGCTCTCCCCTGATAGCAGAGCTTTAGGCTATTCTTAAAGGTTTCCAAATTGCGTGGGAGAGCCAAGCTCAGTGCTTAATAGTTGAGAGTGATTCTCTTTTAGATATTCAGGAAATATCCAAGCAAGATTGTTGCTTCCCTGACATTCAAATAGTGGATAGCATCAAGAATTGGTGTGGAAAGAATTGACAAGTTAAATTCCTTCATGTTAAGAGGGAGAGTAACAAGTGTTGCCGATTGGTTGGCTAACCATGTCCCTGTGATATGCGTCCACTTGTGGACCGTGAAATTCCTAGATTGTAGTTTTTCTTTTGGGCCTTAGCCATTTGTTGTACTAAAAAAAAATCCACCTCAGACACTATGTGCATCTCCAACTCATGTAATAGAGAGGCGTAGACCTTAATGCCCGTTAGCACGCTCCAGGTAATAGAACTCCTTCGTCAAGCTTGTGAAAAGGACCTTCCCTTTTCTTCGAACACCCCAGGTCCTGCAAGATACACATCTCTGACTCTGCTCTTCCTTTTCCCTCCACAAACAATTTTTGGGTTTTTTTTTTTCTGAATCATAAGTTTTTATGAACCATCTGGTAGTCTCATCTTTATTTTTATGACAATAAAAGTTGAAGTTCAATTGTTATGTTGTGCTACGCTTTACATTTGAAATTGAAAACTAGCGCATTGCCTGGATGAATTGTTTATTTAGTTTCTTTACATTGTAGTCGGTGCCACTACAAATGACAAAGTATTGGCTTTTCATTCATTATTACTAGTGAATTACCCATGCGATACACGGAGGAAAAAGATCAAAAAATTTGTCGTCCGTCGTGGTTGGTTAATCGCATTGCAAACTTTTTACTTATAAAAAAAACTGTGCTACTATTTTGTTCTATATTTCAGGTGGGAAAACTACGGCACTGACACAGAACTTTGCAAATATCAACAACAAACAGAGATCTGCTATTGAGAGGGATCAATTATCTTTCCATTCTAAAACATCATAATACACCATAATACGTTATACTGCACAATGTTAATATGAGGAAGGGATATAAAAATAAAAATGCATACCACTCATAGTATAATAACAACAAGCAAATATGGAGTTAAAAATCATCACTTACCAAATATGTCATTTGCTATATGATTTCTGTTCCTTGTGCCTACGATATAGAAGGCAAAAACTAATTAAATAAATTACACTAATATGTTAACAGACAAAAGTAATGTTATCAGGAAAAAAAAGATGCGGATTAATTTTTATTTAGGACAAAAAAAATGTGGTCTAAACGAGATTTGAGGGCACCTTAAACAAATAAGCATGTATGAGTCGTATTTTTTGCTTACATTGCAAAAAAAGCCTCTAAACATAATCAAATCAACTACATTAATCTTTGAAATACTTCCTTATAGACGATGTTAAAGGTACGATTTGTAACACAACCATTATCATCAAGTATCAATATCTTCAATCCTTTTTTTTTGGAGATACCTTGTTTGCTCTTTACTCGTGAAAGTGTCACATATAATTGCCCATGAGTAAAGACGGGCCTAGGGAGATAAATGCCCACATGCGAAAGAGATTGTCCTTGGCTCTTGTTGATACTCATGGAAAATGAAACAACCAGTGGAAATTGTCTTCTTTGGAAATGTAATGAAAATGAATGACTTGAAGGGCGCATCATCATTCTAGGGACTAACACGGTTTCTCCGATATTGCTTCCGGTAAGAACAGTTCCTTCAACAACACGGTTGCCTAATCTTGAAATAAGCAATCTTGTGCCTTTGCATAAACCTCTTCACTGATCAATATTTCTCAATAGCATAACCGGCACACTAACCTTCAACATTAATTTATGATCAGGAATTCCGGAAGAGGAGAAGGTATTTAAAATTTTATGTGAGAACTCATCATCTTCAATTTGAGAATTATGATCTTGTTTGACATTATCTAAACCGGAATATGTCTTTTCTTCACCCGGAATCAAAGATATTAAGAGCTCATTTATCATAGCAACATCTGTCAATTTAGGAGTTAAAACTGCACATTCTCTGAAGAATGTAGGATCCTTAATATGATCCAAGAGATTCGGGTACACAAAATCAGCTAAATCTGACAGTGGATGTTCTGAGTCCTCAATTAATAATCCATCTGGAATTGTTATCATAGATTCTCCATTAATATTATCTCCAAGATCACCATCTCCTATTTTAAGGAGCCAGTCGGAAAAATCCTTTATTTCCGCATAATTTTTAATCCCATTTCCAGTAGTAAGTCGCATGTTCTTTGTAACGCCTCGTCTGCAGCCGGTTAATTAACATTCATATGATAGTAAGCGCAGCATGCTCAACTTAATTAATGCGGAAGCTAACTAAATAAATTTTATCTTTTTCCTTATGTATTGCAAACCTTTTTACTTCCATGGCCAAAATAAAACGGACAGCATTTCCTCTGTATTTTGGACTATTGGGGATAATTCCCACTATGATAATTTCCACCTGATTGATAGTTTAATATAATCCAGACATATAGCATATTACCTAGCCATCCATGGCATAGGCTATCTCAATATCACACTGTCTCAAAATAATGTTCATGATGTTACTTATATAATTACATCAAATAAACAAAAGAGATGCAATTAAATAAGTAACATAGACCTGAGCATGCATAACTAACAGCATATACAAACTATCGACATGGCATAGACATCTCCTATGCTCTCAAAAAAATACATGGCATGTACAACTCAAAATATGGTATGTCAGGTACAAATCTAAGTATCCACAAGACCCTGACAATCATGTCAAGTAATATCTCTCATCTGGCCTCTTGCCACGCGATGCCTAGGCACCATCAGCTTCTGTACCTGAAATGGTGATCCCCATAACACGGGGTGAGATAATATAATTACCTCAGTAAGCTAGGGACCCTTGGAGGGCTCCTCCACCCCTAAGCTCACTTCTGGTATAAACACAGTATAAAAATCCAAGCATGCATCAGAATATGTATGACAATGCAGTGTGCAATAATATAATCCTACTGGCCAGAGAATATAACAAGTATGTATTACACAAGGAAACACCGTCTTGCAACATACCGTATGAGGAAACACCGTCTCATACTATGCATAAGGAAACACCGTCTTATGCCTCACACAAGGAAACACCGTCTTGTGTGGCACACAAACATACATACATATACATGCAACATATAACAATTTATTTTCAACATACCATATCAAACTACCATCCTCCCTCGGAGTCTGGTGGAACAAACGGGGGATTAACCCCAAGGACCAAAAGCTTACCTGGCAAGCAATGTCCTCCAATAATTCTTGTGTCCACAGAGTCACGATCTTTCATAAAGTCACAACCTAGTTCCAAGATGTGAATACAATCAGTATTCCTATATACCAGTCTACCACGCTAAATTTCCAAGACTACACATACAAGAAGCCTACACTTGATTTTTTATTCCAATTTATCAAAGTGTCCTAAACGGCCATTTCATAATTTTTCTTTTTTCGGGAACCAATCCCAAGCATATTTAACAAAGGGGCTCATCTACAAATCACCCTCAAACTACTCACACCATTTAATCTCAATTTATAAACCCTAAATCATGCATTTTCTCCAAAATCACAAGAAGGAGTTGGGGTAATTACCTTGGGAGCCTCAAATCACTAAATAGAAGATAAACCAAGCTTCCAATAAGATCACAACCCTTCCTCAAGCCTTAAATCCGAAAATGGCAGCCATGGGTTCTTCAAAATATGTTTCCCTCTCATTCAAATGTAGCTACCAAGTTGAGGGGATGAGGAAGAGGAAGGAGAACAAGATGGAGAGAAGGAATGGAAATGATTTCTTTTGATTTCCTTGAGGATTTGGTTGGAATAAATGGAAGAAGAAGAAAAAAAACTTCCTTCGCTTGAGAGACAGAGGAAGTCGACGGGGAGACAGGAAAATAAGAAAAGAATTGTGTTCTTTTCCTTTTAAGCAAGTTTAAATAATTCGAGTGGGTACAAGTTTATCTATCCCACTCACTAAACTCTCATTCCAACATTGCACACTAGTCCAGAATACTTTTAAGGTAATATTTATAATTTTACTTTTCATTTTAGGGTAACTTTATTTACCCGCATTTTTACCACTTAACTGTCATTTTAACTTCTTTTTCACCAAATGTGACTTTATTTCTTTTTCTTTTACTTTCCTTATAATTATTCCTCAATTTCATGATTAAAATTATTACTTCATAATTAAATCCAACACTACATGTGAGGGTTATTATATTCTTAGTCAAAATCAATAAATGACAATGGGAACAAAGATGAGAAGAATTAATTGTTGCATTGACTATTTGTTGTCTGCTTCCATTAGGAATTACGGGTAATATTTGCCGAAAGCCACCTCCCAGAACAATGACTTTTCCACCAAATGGCTTATCAACACATCTACTATTAGAAAATCTAAGAATATCTATCATTGTTTTGTCCAGGTCCTCAAAACAAAATCGATGTACCATTGGGGCTTCGTCCCAAATAATTAACTTTGTTTTTGCCAGCAACTCTGCAAGAGGAGAATTTTGAGTGATATTACAAGTTGAATCTTCAGTGATTTGAATGGGAATACGAAATCTAGAATGTGCAGTTCGTCCTCCAGGAAGCAAAAGAGAAGCTATTCCGCTAGAAGCAACATTAAGTACAATTTCACCATTTGATCTAAAAAAAGTGGACAGGGTATTCCAGATAAATGTTTTTCCCGTTTCACCAAAACCGTAAAGAAAAAAAAAAACCCTGCTTCGGCCGAAACTACTGAAATTATGTTTTCATAAGCATTTCTCTGCTCATCAGTCAATGAATTCTTTAGTCTTTTATGCTCTTCCATCATAGAAAATCTGTCATAAAGTAACTCATCAAGCACCAATCTATTTTGGACATGAAGTAAAGATTCACCGCTGATGCGAGGTATTTTTGGGTAATCAGAAAGGCATCTCCCATTTCTTTGCAGTACCTTATCAATTTCAGCAAGTGTTGTGTTTTTTATAGACTCTTCCGTAAGAATAGCATCTGAATCCACATCAAACAAAAAGCATAAGAAATAAACAAAGAAAAATAAATAATACAAAAGAAACAAATACAACAGTAAAATATTAACTGGAATGTAATTACTATCTTTGTTCTTCATTTGGATGGAAGAATGTATACTAATGAATGGATGAAACATACACATAATATGTACCTTGACGTCCGATGCTTTTCCTATGCATATAAAGGACATCGTCAGATAGAAATTTCCAACACTTTTCCCAAACGTTTTCGAGTTTGGTAATGGAGTTGGTAAATAACAATAGAGCAAACATATATCGAAGAAAGGCAGGTGAGCCCCACGTACTTGCCTCTGTAATTGCATCAATGTACTCATTTTCGTCGTCCAAAAGTCCTAAAGAATAGCATGCATCCTTAAATGAAGGGAAAAGCACTCCATTTATTGTTCTCAAATCGTCATAACTCATACAACCCTTTTGAAAAGTAAGCAGGAGCTGCAAATAGGAATCTTCTCCATTATTAGCAGAAAATAAATTTATTTTTCCAATAGAAAATACAATTCTCCTTGCATGAAAGATGGAAATTATTCAAAGAAATTTCCCAAGAACTTCTGCTCCCGTACTTTTATTGATGATGACGGATTCCCTCATTACAAGAGAAATAATGATGGTACAATTGTCAACAAAAATGGCGTTGAGCTTCATAATCGTTATGTTGTGCCGTATAATGCAAAACTTCTTTTAAAGTATCAAGCTCATATTAACGTTGAAATACCTGTCAAAGCAAGGCCATTAAATATCATTTTAAATATATTCATAAAGGAAATGATCGAGTGACAGCTGCGATCCATCATTCAAATTCAGTTAGCAACAGCACTTGCACTAATGATGAGATTAAAATGTTTTACGATTGCAGGTACTTCAATTCATATTAAATTGTTTTATGTAATGTTTATGCATCATTATATTTTGACCTATTCTAAGATTCAATGCTTATTTGTTACAGGTATGTCTCTGCACGTGAAGCGAAGCACCTTGGAGAATTTTTGGATTTGATGTTCATTGTAGATACCCCCTGTTCAGGGACCATGCATCATGTAATTGTTGACAGCCGGAAATAGGGATGAACTCATCTTTATTAGGAATTTATGCTGAAATCAATCTATCAATATCAATTCCACTATTTGGCTTGCCAGAAGGGTGCAAGAATAGTAGGATGTGAGCATGAGGCAGTCCACGCTATTGAAACTCAATGGTACAAACATATGTAACATTTAAACACACAAACATGTATAATTAGTGAAATATATATAATTAAAAGAAAAAAATGGTAGAATACAACATACATACATGCATTAACTCTTCCAAGAAAATGTTCCTTTCTTAAATCATTAAGCAATTGATCCAATTTGAATTTGAACACTCTGCAAAGTATATCTGGACGATCTTCAGGTTTTAGTTTTCTAGCATTTAGGAACCGCGAAATTTCCGACCACTTAGAATTGCATGTAATTGTAATAAAAAGATGAGGATACCCAGCCCAACGGCAAATTGCAAAAGCATCTTTACAATTTTTCAGCCATATATCTAGGTCCGCCTGTGAAAGAAGAAGGTATTATGATACGCTTTTCAGTTTTGGCTGCGGCTTCTTCACCTCTATTAAATGCATGAATAACATTTTGGTACAACTCAGCTCTGAGATGATCTTGGTTATGACGAATGAAGCTTAGTCGTTCACGCTCAATCATAGTGTAAGCATCTACCAAGAATTGTTGAAAAAGTGTTCTTGAGTGGTGGACAATTTGAGACTCTCCTGATCTTGTTTAAATCCTAAATGAAAAGAATTCTCTCATGCTGATAATGACTCTAGGTTTTGTTCTTCCACTGGAAATAATATTGTGCTAGACATCATCACGGTAGCCATCTTCACCGTAAGGAAATAACAAAGGATATTGCATACCAAGGTATAACGGATGTTGCACATCTAAGCGCTGCAAAACTCTATTTCGGGTTTCAACGATGATGTCCCTATCACCCATTGAGCCGTCTATATCTCCAACAATCAAAGCAGATGCGGATGGAAGATTATAAACTCTTCCATCACTACTACGCCTTCGAATAAGCCTCAACTTCACACCATTCAAGTTGTCTTCATTATATCGGTCTTTGGCATACTAGAAAGATTGAGCAATACTATTGTGTTCATCTAACATATCCTTCAAGGATTGAATTATATTGGGATCGAGCATATCTTCTTTGTTGGTGGAACTGCAAATGTAATATTAAAAAAAATGAGAGTGAAATTATATAAAATAATTAAAAATATAATACATAAAGGAAACAAAGAAAAAAATTGAATCCAATATACCTTATAGAACCCAATCTATGATCAACTTCATTCTCAGTATCGTATATATAAAGTTGAGCAAATTTTGGAGTCTCGCAGTCAGCTGACAGAAGACTACACATTAGATGATGAACCTGCCCACCTACTCTAAAATAGTAAGGCCCAGACCCTTGATTTATTGATCTATCCATTTTTCCCCCAAATGAGGTGAAGGAAAATAACATGTAATATGCTCGGATATTTCGTAAAAAATGGCGGCTCAAGATATTGGAATTATCATGCAGTTGAACCAACGTGTCTGGAGCAATTTTTAACAAAGGAAGTTTAACTTTTCCATTCACACAACATAGACTAAACTCTGGTGCCTGGGCTTTAAGATCTTTATGAATTCTCTCTTAATACCACATCAATGCTCCACAGTGCCGGCAAACAAAAGTAGGATCGCCTACAACCGAATAATCCAGATCTATTCAAATGAAATTAACATGTTAGATAGGCAATCATTTTATAATTATACAATAACTTTCACTGATACAATAAATAAATTAAAAAGAGTACCATTTAAATCACACATCTTGTTGATATTGAGAGCATTTATAAATTTATTACAATTTTTCTTCCAAACGGTCACGGTCTTGCTATGTATTCT
>JAVKPL010001381.1:0-16409 GCA_032173675.1 Gastrolobium villosum | reverse complement strand
CAGGGGACGAAATTTGGCTACTGTCTTCACTGGTAATCGATTACTGAGGCTTGGTAATCGATTACCATGTGAGGTAATCGATTACCCAAAGTTGGTAATCGATTACCAGAACAGAGGAATTGAAAAATTGGCTACTGCCTCATTTTTGACAGGTGGTAATCGATTACCACCCACTGGTAATCGATTACCACAGTGTAAAATTTGAAAATTTAAGTTTTTCTTGACTTAAAGAAAGGGGCATAACTTGTTGGGTAGAACTCCAAATGATTCGTGGTTTGAAACCACGCGTAGCTTACGTAAAGGGCTAGAACTTGGTAAGAAAGGAGAATGAGTTGATGGGTTTAAAATGAGTTGAATAAAAAGAAAAGTTTAGTGTTGTTGTTAAGCTTGATGCTTCCGCGTATGGCATTTACAATTATAGTGTTGCTTTAATTGATTACGGAAAAGGTTATGGTTATCAAAAGGAACGTGATAAAAGAAAAAAGTTTGCCCGTAATTTAATTAACCCAATTACTGTGATTGTAACTGCGCTTAATATCATAATCAATGTTAACAATACCGGTACGTAACGGGCTGTTACATTGCAGGTGCATTGCAGAGGCCAAATGGCATTCTTCTGTAAGCGAAGATTCCAAATGGGCATGTGAAAGCTGTCTTTTCCTGATCCTCTGGTGCTACTGGAATTTGATTGTATCCGGAATATCCATCCAAGAAACAATAAAAAGCGTGACCTGCTAATCTTTCCAGCATTTGATCAATAAATGGAAGAGGAAAATGATCCTTCCTGGTGGCTGAATTCAACCTCCTATAGTCCACACACATCCTCCAACCTGTGATAGTTCTTGTGGGAATCAGCTCATTCTTCTCATTTTTAATGACAGTTAATCCTCCCTTTTTAGGGACTGTCTGTACCGGACTTACCCAAGCAGTGTCAGAAATGGGGTAAATCATTCCAGCATCCATGAGTTTCATCACCTCTTTTCGAACTACTTCTTTCATTGTTGGGTTTAATCTTCTCTGAGGTTGCCTCAGTGGTTTGATATTATCTTCCATCAAAATCTTATGAGTACAGAAGGAAGGATTTATTCCCTTCAGATCAGAGATGGACCACCCAATAGCTGTCTTGTGTTCTTTAAGTATTTTCAATAGCTTTTCTTCTTCAGAAGGAGACAAATCTTTACTGATGATGACTGGGTAATCTTCTGTGTTTCCCAGAAAGGCATATTTAAGAGTGTGAGGTAACTCTTTTAATTCAACCTTTGGTGGTTTAGAGATTATGTCTTCTTCTTTTTCCAACACCTCAAAAACAGTTCCTTGCCTTTCTTGAGAATCTTCTTCATCTAAGTCATTGAACTCTTCTTCATCTTCTATATCACCGATGTTCACTTCTTTGACTGCTTCTTCAATCACATCAAGTTTGAAACAGTCATTGTGGTCGGATGAATTCTTCATAGCTTTGAACACGTTGATTGTAACTGTCTCATCATTCATACGTAGCTCAAGCTTTCCTTGTTCAACATCAATCATAGCTCTAGCCGTAGCTAAAAATGGTCTTCCTAGTAGAAGAGGTATTTCACTCTCTTCTTCCATATCCAACACAATGAAGTCTGCAGGGAAGATGAATCTGTCAACTTTGACAAGTACATCTTCAATGACTCCGTTAGGTTTTCTCAATGAACGATCTGCCAATTGCAAGGAAACCTTTGTTGGCTTTAGTTCAGAGATTCCTAAGGCTTTGCATAGTGAAAGTGGCATCAAGTTTATGCTTGCCCCAAGATCACATAATGCCCGACCCACTTCAATGTTGCCTATAGCAATTGGGATGTTAAAGCTTCCTGGATCTTGAAGCTTTGGTGGAAACTTCTTTGTTATGATGGCACTACATTCTTCGGTTAGTGCAACTGTTTCACATTCCTGCAACTTATGTTTTCTAGACAATAAATCTTTCATGAACTTAGCATAATTTGGCATGTTAGCAAGAGCTTCAGCAAATGGAATATTAATATGCAGTTTTTTAAAAATATCTAAAAACCTGGCATACTGTTGTTTCTGCACTTGCTGCTTGAGCTTCATGGGATAAGGTACTTCCTGAAACCGAGAAAAGTCATTTGTTGATTTTGGAGTCTCCTTTTCCTTCTTCTTGTCTTGCTTTGCAGGTTCTTCATGCTCTTTGATTGATGGTTCTTCCTTTTCCTCTACTCCCTTCAATGGTTCATCTATCTTTTCTGACTGGACCCTTTTAGGCTTTTCTTGAGGAGTGATCACAATTCCACTTCTAGTCACAATGGAATTACAATCCTCTTTGGGATTTGCAATTGTATCTCCAGGAAACTGCCCCGGGGTTCTGTCAGCTAATTGTTTGGATAGCTGTCCTATTTGAGTCTCCAGATTCCGAATGGAAGCATCTTGATTTTTGTGATAAGCCCTGGTTTCTTTCATGAAAGCACTTGTACTTTCCATGTGATCATTTGTAGTCTTAGAAAGCTGTAGCATGGCTTTCTCTAAATCAGATGGCTCTTTTTGCGGGAGAGGAGGAGGTTGTAGAAAGTTATTGGATTTATAATCCAATCCTCCCCCTTGATTTCTTCTTTGAAAATTGTTTCCTTGACCACTGTTCTGATTCCTTTGATATCCCTGATTGTTTTGTGGTGGCCTTGGATCATACCACACTCCATTAACCTGGAATGCATCAGCTCCCATAAGTGTGGGACACTCATTGGATTCATGTTCCTCCGTACAATATTCACAAGTAATTGAGTTGACTTGACTTGTGGATAATCGCATTTTGTCCAACTTAGCATTCATGTTTGCTAATTGTTGTGAAATCATCTTCTGTTCAGCTAAGGAAGCATCTTGGTTTCCAAGTTGTAGAATTCCCCTTTTAACTTGAGCTGGTTGAGTGGACTGGACTTCTGTTGAGGCATTTTCATTTCGTGCCAGGTGGTCAATCAACTCTAAAGTTTCTGCTGCAGTCTTTCTTCCTATGGTTCCTCCAGCTGCACCATTGACAATCATTCTTGTGTCTGGTGTCATTCCATTGTAGAAAACCCTAACCTTCTTCTCATTTGGAAAGTCATATTGAGGGCATTTTCTGATCAATTCTTGGAATCTTGTCCATGCTGCACAAAGGGTCTCTCCCGGTTGTTGAATAAAATTGGTGATTTCATTCACCAACTTGTTGTATTTTTCCCGAGAGAAATGTTCAGCAAAGAACTTGGCTGCCAACTCATCCCATGTTCTTATGCTATTAGGGGGTTGTCGGTCCAACCACCTAAGACTCTTCCCTATTAATGCAAAAGGAAACAATCGGAGTCGGATTGCATCATCAGATACCCCATTATGTTTAGTGGTGTCACAGATTCTTAAAAATCTGTCCATGAAGTCATGAGGATCTTCATAATCTTCACCACCAAAAGGAGTCTTTTCCACCAGGTTGATAAGAGAAGGGTTGATATCAAAATTGTTGGCTTGAATATGAGGCCGGACAACACTAGAATTCGGCCTTGTAAACATAGGAGCCAAAATTGACTCCATCAACTCTGGTGCAGGAGGTTGATTGTTGGGACCTCCTCCATCATTATTATGGTTTGCCATATCTTTTGTGGATTGATCAGGTTCACTTATCGGGTCTTCCCAAATTATCTGCTTGGCAACTTTTCGTAATTTCCTTTCAGCTCTTGTGATTTCTGGATCAAACACAAGTTCTTCCGGAGCAAGTCTACCTCGCATAAACTTAAAGAAGATGATCAGTAATACCTGTACAAATGCAGGTTAAGATAGAACAAACCCTAAAATGACAATTAAATAAATAAAAACAATATTCAAGCTCAAAGATCAACGGTTATTTATAATATTGGAATATACAATCCCCGGCAACGGCGCCAAAAACTTGTTGCGCACTCGGCAAGTATACCGATCGTTCCAAGTAATAAAAGTGATGAAGTAGAGTATCGTCTCCACAGGGATTGTAGACCAAGTACTATAATAACCAGTCCCCTTAAGTTGAACGGATCAAAAGAGGTAGCAATTGTTGTTGTTTCAAAAACAAAAAGTAAATTAAAAAGTAAATTGCGTGTTTTTAGGGTTTTCTTAAGAAAGAGATGAAGAGAGAGATTGAATTAAAAGAGATTGTGAAAAACAATTGTGAAAAGATTGCAGTAAGAGTACGAACACCTGACTGATCCCCTCCTTGTAATCTGAATATAAATTTATAAATGAATTACTCTTTTGATCAAACGATTCACCATCTTTTATTTAATTGGTTAAGCCCTAATCCCTTAGTGATCTTAACCTTATTAACCCTATTAGAACCCTAATTCCTTAGTGATTCCTTTTCAGGTTAATCATGTAATTCGGTGAATCTCTCGCGTTTGCAGTTCATGTAGCCTATCCCTAGTGCGTACATGAACAGCTATTTTCCTCCTGTTCGGGTATTAGGATCCCAATATTCCTATTGTGAATCCTAACCCTAGTGATCTTGTTAGAATGATCAGATCTAGAAGATCAATGAGATGAAGAGCGAAGGGAAATAGATGCAAAAGGATAAACATATATAAATCAGATCCAAACTACAAGGGGTTCACATTCAGGGTTGTGACCCTTACCACAATACTAAGATCTAGCCAACCATATTCATGGCTGATCTCAAAAATTCAACAAGAAAGTAAATTACAAGAATCAATGAAGAATGAACGACGAACAGCCTCCTCTCTCTCCAATGACGGTCTCTTTCTAGGTTTTGAAATTGAGTCCTTTTTCAGGTTCTGCCACTCCTTATTTATAAGACCCATATTTCATCTTTTATTCCACTTTTGCCCTTTGATAGTTCAGCTGTAGCTTTTAAACCCACGCTTGCAGCGTCAATCTCACGCTGTGAGCGTGGATGCCTCTGTAATCCCACGCTTGCAGCGTCAATCTCACGCTGTGAGCGTGGATGCCTCTGTAATCCCACGCTTGCAGCGTCAATCTCACGCTGTGAGCGTGGATGCCTCTGTAATCCCACGCTTGCAGCGTCAATCTCACGCTGTGAGCGTGGATCTTACTCTCTGCCAATCCTCATTTTCCTTCAGATTTGTTTGTTTTACCTGAAATTTGAGCATCAGTGGGATTTAAGGATTATAGCAAGATCCATTGCATAAACACTTTTGAAAGTGGAATTTAAGGATTATAACAAGATACTAAAATAAAAATTCATTGCATTTTAAATGAGGAATAGTTCACAATCAATAATGTTCATAAAATACATATAGCAAAATATAAGTCTCAAATAAATGGACTCTATCAAAATCGACAATAGAGGGTGAACTGTGAACACATTTAAATAATATATCCATTCATCAAGTGATCTTGACTCTCTCATTAATCTCTCCTCGGTCTCTGTTATCCTCTGAAGAATATCAAATATAAATTTCATATTATCCTATCAGTTGAATAATCTACCAAAGATGTTTAGTTCTACTAAAATAACTTAGCATCATATTTTCAGGAAAAAAAGAACATCTATTAATGTCATAAAGCATCATAATATCATGTTTATAAGTATCAAGTTAGTTTCATAAATTATGAACAAGGCCTAAACAATTTGTTTTACAAAGAGCCATTAACTAAGTTTATTTGTAAGAGAATAATCATTGTCTAGTTTCAATGAATATGACCAATAATCAAGTCACTTACAATAACCTAGTCATGTGATGTCAAGTTTCAATTAAGAACAAGACCAATAGGCTTCTTATGTAAACAACAATTTCAATGTCTCAATTTGGAATGTCATAATTACTAATTCCTCAAAGTCAAATTATCTATCATTAAGTTTGGAATGAGATCATTTAACCAAATAAATGGTTCAACCTGGTTGGATTGTATCAACAAGTTTAGAATGACATAAGTTTTCCAGGTAGAAGCTTTGAATTAGGTTCAAGTTATCTTCATCAAGTTTGGAATGAGACAAGTTATTATTTTCAAATTAATCGGCAACCATGAACATCGATGAGATATATAAACTGTGCTTATCATTTTGGCCAACAAAAGGAAGATTCGATAATTCAAAACACACAATTAGAAGGTATGTAAATGGTAATTAAGACTTGTCCACATAGTTCTTAACCACATTTCCCCCACTGTTTTGAATAGTCGATCTTTAGACATACCTTTTGAGAGAACATTGGCCAAGTTATCCTTCGATCTCACATCGATCAAGGTGATAACTTCTTGTTCTCTTAGATAATTCAACAACGCATGTCTCAGTCTCACATGTCTTATCTTTGAATTAAAGAGAGCATTTTTAACAACTTGGACAACGACTTGATTATCACATAATAGTCTTAAAGAATTAATCTTTAGCCGAGTCAAAGAAACATGCATAATCAGATTATTTATACACTTTGCCTCTTCGCTGGCTGAGGATAAAGAATTTTTTTTTGATTCCATAGGCAACAATGCAATACAAGTTTGTCTTTTGAATTTTCAAGTAATAACAGCTCCACCCAGAGTGAATTAATATTCATTGGTTGACTTATTATTTCTGATTTCTGAGCACCATGAAGCATCAGAATATTCATCCACAGTTGAAGGATAACTAGTAGTGTATAGCATAACCTTTATTACCTTTGAGGTATCATATTAGCCTATCAAGGGCATCCTCATTCTCTTTACTAGGATTACTATTAAAATGACTTAGCATGCCAACTGTAAAGGCCATGTCAGGTCTAGTGCAACTCATAGTATATATAAGACTATTAATTATTTTGAATACTTTAACTGATCCACGTTGGTCCCTTCTTGAGGACCCTTTCTTTTATTATAATCACAAGGTGTCTCACTCAGTTTGCACTCATTGTATCTCCAGGTAGAAAGTAGCTGCTCAATTAATGAGTCTGGCTAAGGGAGGTGGCTTGTCTTTTAAAACTTATCTTCATACCAAGAATGGTATTAGCAATAACAAGATCTTTCATGTCAAATTCTTTAGCTAAATTAGCTTTCATGTGAGAATGATTAGAGCCAAGAATTAACATGTCACCCAGATACATGCAAATGATGACTATCTTAATTGACATAAAACGATGGTAAATGCATTTATCTGAATAACTAAACTGAAATCTATAACTCTTAATCACTTTGTCAAATATAAGATGCCACATCTTAGGTTCTTCCTTAAGACCATACAAGGATTTGTTCAATTTACAAACATTGTCCTCAAGACCTTTCATGACAAACTTTTCTGGTTGTTCCATGTATATTTCCTCATTTAACTTTCCATTTAGGAATCTCGTCTTTACATCCATTTCATGAACTACATAACATTTAATAGATATCAAAGCAAGAAGAATTCTTATAATTGATAGATGGCACACAGATGAGTAGACATCAAAATAATGTCTTTAGCTACTAAATGTGCTTTGTATTTGACTATTAGTCTATCACTATTCAGTACCCATTTGCGGCCTATAGCCTTAGCCTCTTTCAAAAAACTTCCCATGAGGTAAACCATCCCAGAATTGCCCCAACTCAAGCACGCTTAACTATGGAGTTCTTCCGTTCCGGGTTACCGAAAAGTAGATGCATCTTGTTAGTATAGGTAGTGCCAATTAATTCTTATAAGTCATTCCCAACTGTACCGTCCCATACCAGTATAGTCTCTGGAATCCCTCTCTTTCAGGTGTTGATTCGATTCATTCATGTACCCCTGTCGCTGGAAGCCTGCCAGGAGCCGCTCCTTGTCCATGCCCTTTCGCACCGGCGATCACTCCCCGTCCTCGTCAGCGCTTGAGATGTTGCATCTGTCAACAGTAGAGATTCCCTAGATCTCATTGCTTTCTAATAGAATAAGGGATCACCCTCTAGATGGTAAGTGACAAAGTTCATGCCAAAGTCTTTGGGAACTCTCTCTTGTAGATACTCTAACTGGAACTAATTCAACAATCAGTTGTGTGTTGTTAGTGTGAGAAGGGTTTGCTTCAGATTCTATAGAAGATTCTAAAATCATACCTATAGGTCCAGAAACAATCAAGCTATAATACTGAGAAACTTGTACTCAATGAATTATGCATCTTTGGTTTCTGTCACCACGTTATTAGATAGATCCAAAAACCTATTTGCAATACTGCCTCTGCACTTCCTAGATGGTAAGGATCAGACTCGTGACCACTTAGTCACATAGACTCTAATATTATATAAATAATTATTTCAACTCAAAAGCTTAAACTGATAAGTGATGACCCATCAATAATTTTTATGTTTTCTCTAACAATTTTATTGAACCAAGGAATTTATTATTTGACTTAGGGCTTTATTAATCTCATGTAATAGGAGAGAAGCTCACTCATGCTATAGAGACAATCATGTGTGGGACCCATCCATATATAAAAAAAGAAAAAAAAAGTAGGGTTCACTTTTTCTACGGTTAATGTAGATAACTTATCTATATTGAGCCCAAAACGACATCATTTTGAGAGTTATAATAGTTTTTTTTCATTATATTTTTTTTAACTCAAAACGACGTCATTTTGGGAGCGAATACTTTAAAAACATTAAAGCCAAAAAAGTAATACGAAAATTGATATATGTGTAAAAAAAAAAACACTATCTTACGGTATAACAGTATATTTTCCCTTTCACTTAAGTGAGCCTATAAATGACAAGTTAGTTTGGGATTCAAATCCATACAAATCCAGTTACCTGATGTTAATGAATTGATTTGAGATCCAAGATTGACTCTCATCTCCTCCGTGAGATTTTCTTCATGTCGTTAATATTTCAATCCAAAATTTTAAGTTATTAGGTGGATGTAATTATATTATTTTTTATTAGTTTTTCCTAACACATCCCAAGAGCCTTATTGAATTGAAGTGTGGACAATTTAAATAGGGTTTTAAACCATGTTTCGTTGAAAAAGAACCCAATAACTCCACCAAACATAAAACAAAAATAACCATATCCGTACTTTCACTCCATCAAACATTCTGTTTGGCCCTGCTATTATCTCCGTTAATCTGACTTATGACAAAACATTAGCGAAGGTTTGCATTGTGTTCCAAGTTCTTTATTTGTTTCAATAATGCATAATAGATTAACACTTCTTCCAGCAATGAATTTAATTTGCATCGAATAACTGTCATATCTATTACACTCTTTAAGAAATGATCAATTCTTGTACTATCACCAAGAGTGAGTGAATCATATAAAGGCCACTCTAGAAAAGAATATGACGGGTTTCTTCCAACTCTTTGTATAACAAATTTGATGCTTAAAATGTAGTTTGAATGATGCAAAAAATGCATACCTGCTTAATGTTTGGTCCTAAAGAACCGTAGAATAATATATCTTATAGATAGATATCGTGTTTGGCTTGTTTGGTTTATAGTCAATATCTCAATCACTATGCACAAGCAATAGACTTATAGCCAAGACATGGGTGTATGTACAGTGTTGGCAGATGTGTAAGTGAGTTCAGAATCTGTACCGGGATCTTAAGCCTTTTATTTATAGGGGTTACCTCCTGGGCTTGGGCTGTGTAAATCTACTAGTTGATGTAGGATTCAACCTCTTATTTGTAGGGATAAGGGTTTTATCTTAATTATCATTATTGTTTGATGCTTTTGGGATAATTTTGTCATTATCCTTTATGGGATTCATGGGTAGTTAGTTAGAATATGGGTATATTCCATAACACTTAAGGTCCAAATAATGTCACCGTTTTATGGGCATTCTTTCATTTTACAAAGCCATTGCCCATTAGAATGATCCTAAGAATGCACTAAAAGTATAACTTGGATAAGATTTACAAAAATACCGTGTTCCGTTTTACTACAGAAGTGCAAATAGTCTTTTTCAATCCTAGGATCCCTTGAGAAGAAAACAGAATATATTGAGTCTCTTGGTGGAAAATTCTATATGGTTCAAGCATTCCACAAGAGACATTGTTAAATTGTGGAAAATGCGGTTAGATTCAATATGCATGTTTTAGATCTCCAAAAAATAAAATAAAAAATATGCGTGTTTTATTTTTCACTTTACAGTGGAGATTATTGGAGATTGTCAATTTGTTTAGATATTAGATTGTTTAGATATTGGAGATTGTTAGGATCTTAGAGATTCTGTTTGTAACTATAGATAATATTTGTTTAGGAGTTTAGATATTGGAGATTATTTGTTTAGGAGTTTAGATATTGGAGATTGTTAGGATCTTAGAGATTCTGTTTGTAACTATAGATAATATTTGTTTAGGAGTTTAGATATTGGAGATTGTTAGGATCTTAGAGATTCTGTTTGTAAGAATTTGTTTTGCTCCTCTTTCCAGTACGTAGCCTTTGTATTGGTTTTTGGTATTTTGATTGTGTTACTGTTATATTCAAAAGAAGCCTTTAAATAGGCAAACCAATACAAAGGCTACGTACTGGAAAGAGGAGCAAAACAAATTCTTACAAACAGAATCTCTAAGATCCTAACAATCTCCAATATCTAAACTCCTAAACAAATATTATCTATAGTTACAAACAGAATCTCTAAGATCCTAACAATCTCCAATATCTAAACTCCTAAACAAATAATCTCCAATATCTAAACTCCTAAACAAATATTATCTATAGTTACAAACAGAATCTCTAAGATCCTAACAATCTCCAATATCTAAACAATCTAATATCTAAAGAAATTGACAATCTCCAATACTCCCCCTCAAGTTGGAGCATGTAAGGATGAAATGCCCAACTTGGGAAGAAATCCAAGGAACGTGCGCTGTCCTAAGGCTTTGGTGAACAGATCTGCAAGCTGGGCAGAGGAACGAACATGAACAGTAACTATGGTATTTGCCATGATATGGTCACGCACAAAATGACAATCCAATTCAATATGTTTCGTTCTTTCATGGAAAACTGGGTTTGCAGCTATATGTAAAGCTGCCTGATTATCACAAAATAATTCCATAGGAGTCGAGTGAGAGACACCAAGGGCGGCAAGGAAGGATTTAAGCCAAACT
The DNA here is from genome assembly GCA_032173675.1 of Gastrolobium villosum. Classification (NCBI taxonomy): domain Eukaryota; kingdom Viridiplantae; phylum Streptophyta; class Magnoliopsida; order Fabales; family Fabaceae; genus Gastrolobium; species Gastrolobium villosum. The sequence goes on along the minus strand of JAVKPL010001381.1, from coordinate 5,437 downwards.
AGTTCTGCGGTAGCGGCTGCCATTGATCTGTACTCCGCTTCGGCTGATGAACGAGAGACAGTTACTTGTTTCTTCGTTTTCCAAGAGATTGGTGAACTTCCCAACATAATAAAGAAGCCGGTAAGAGATCTTCGAGTGAGGGGACACGACGCCCAGTCTGAGTCGCAGTATGCATGGATTTTAAGATCACAATCTGAGCGCAAAAGGAGGCCCTGTCCAGGATTTAGTTTAACGTACCTGAGGACCCGTATGACTGCTTCGAAGTGTGCTTGTTTAGGATGCTGCATAAATTGGGAGAGGATATGAACCACATAGCTCAAGTCTGGCCTTGTAATGGTAAGATAAATTAACTTCCCAATCAGTCTCCTATATCGTTCAGGGTTCTCACATGCTGGCCCTTCCTCCAAAGCCAGGCGATGATTTTGCTCGATAGGAGAATGTGATGGTTTGCATCCACTAAGACCTGCCTCAGAAAGAATGTCTAAAGCATACTTTCGCTGACATAAGAACAAGCCCTTCTTGCTACGGGCAATTTCGATACCCAAGAAGTATTTCAAGTGTCCCAGATCTTTGATTTTGAAGCACCGATTGAGGTAGGCTTTCACGTCACTGCATGCTTGTGTGTCATTCCCTGCCAAGATGATATCATCTACGTACACTAAAAGGGCCAAGAAAGTGGCTCCTCTTTGAAGTGTAAACAGTGTGTAGTCCGCTCTTGATTGGACAAAACCATACGTTGTCAAGGATGTGCTCAGTTTGGAGAACCAGTTTCGCGGAGATTGTTTCAAGCCGTAGAGAGATTTGTCAAGACGACATACCTTATTGTTTGAACCATTGCTGAAACCTGGTGGAAATCGCATGTAAACTTCTTCGCTTAGATCGCCATTCAGGAAAGCGTTGTGCACATCAAGTTGGTGTAAGTCCCAGTTTTTAGCAGCAGCTACTGACAGCAGCGTCCGAACACTCACCATCTTCGCAACGGGTGCATACGTCTCGCTGTAGTCTTCTCCGGCAATTTGATGGTTTCCGGCGATCACTAGTCGTGCCTTATAGCGTTCCACAGTTCCATCAGATTTATATTTAATTTTGTAGACCCATTTGCTTGGAAGAGCATGTTTTCCTGGAGGTAATTCAGAGATGTGCCAAGTGCCATTATCCTCCAATGCATTAATTTCTAATCTCATGGCCTCCACCCATCGTGAGTCATTCATGGCTTCGCGAAAGTTTTTAGGTTCTTGACCTGCATCGATGGCTGCAACAAAAGCTCGATGTTGCGTAGAAAAATTATTCAAACTAACATAATTACTCATTGGATACTGAATACCTGAGGAGAGATTGGTGTGGACGGTGGGAGGTGAATGTGTTTCAGCCATATGACACGCGTAGTCCTGCAGGTAGGAGGGCGGCTTTCGTGCACGTGGTTGACGTCGAGGAGAGGAGTGCTGCACTGCATGTTCCGTTGTAATCGGACGATCTTCTAATGGAGGCTGGAAAGCTATTATATCAGGACTTTTTTCCAAACGAGAGTCACTCCCCCTTTCCTCCGAAACTGGTTCCTCAAGAATTGGAAGTTCAGAAGGTTGTTCTCTCACCATAGTCTCCTTGTCGATTGCGGGTTGTGCTGGAGGTGAGTTAGGCACAGGCTCATCTCTTGGTTTGGCTTGAAATGGGAATATATTTTCTTGAAAGGTAACATCCCTTGATACAAATCGTTCTTGTGTTTCCAAATCCAGCAATCTCCAACCTTTTTGTCCAGTGGGATACCCAATGAAGGCACAACGTCGTGACCGTGAGGCAAATTTGTCATGAGGTTTGGGTCGGGTGTTAGCATAGCACAAGCATCCAAATGTGCGCAAGGTACTGTAATCTGGTGCTTCTCCATTTAGTACTTCATGAGGTGACTTTCCTTGAAGGATTTTTGTGGGTGTTCTGTTGATCAAATGCGCTGCAGTGAGGACGCTTTCTTCCCAGAATTCAACTGGCATACCTGCATGAAAGACCAATGCTCTTGCCACATTAAGAATATGTCTATGTCTCCTTTCTACCCTACCATTCTGCTGTGGTGTATAGACACACGTGGTTTGCTGCAAAATTCCTTTCTCACTAAGGAGCCTCATTATTTTATTGGATTTGAATTCCGTCCCATTATCAGAACGTATTGTTTTCACACTCTTTCCAAATTGATTAGTTACCATAGCCAGGAATTTACTTACTCGATCATAAGTTTCACTTTTGTCTGCCATCATATATACCCACAAACTCCTACTAAAATCATCCACAATAGTTAAAAGATAATGAGCACCCGAGAAAGAAGAAGTCTTGTAAGGTCCCCAAGTATCACAATGCACTAAATGAAAACAATCTTTACTTCGGGAATAGCTTAAAGGAAACACAGATCGAGTTTGCTTGGCACGTTGACAAACTTCACATGCCTTATTAATTACATCTTTATTCAAAACAAAATTAAATTCTGGAATCAAAGATAATGCTTGATATGACGGGTGTCCTAGCCTGTTATGCCACAACTCCACAGATTTTCCTGCTCGAACTGTTGAAGCTGAAGCACGCGTGGACTGAAACACATATACTCCATCACTAAGTTCACCCAAACCAATCTCCCTCTTCAGCATTAGGTCCTGCAAAGAACAACTTTTATCAGTAAACGTCACTATATTTCTGTTGTGTTTCAACAATTGCGAGATGGAAATCAGGTTACATCTCAATTGAGGCACATATAACACATTTTCCAGATCTAATTGTCCATCAAGTACAACAGTTCCTTCCTTTTTTGCACACGTGACAGATCCGTTTGGCAAGGTTACACACAAAGGTTGAATATTTGTGATTTTTTGTAAAAGGTTTAAGGACCCTGTCATGTGACGAGAGGCTCCACTGTCCACAAGCCATTGGATATGAGTATTCTTACCAGAGAGTTTTTCACTTGATGACCGTGGTTGATCGATCAGTGCCATCAACTTGTTGACAATTTCTGGTGTCAGCATCGAGTTTGTAATGACCTGCTGCGGGGTGTCAGATGGCTGAGACATCACACGTTGGTTGTTATCCCAAGTCACCGCTGCATGCGCATGCTCCTGCATATAACGTCCCCCCGAACGTCCTCTTCCTCGCCCTCGTCCACCGGTTCTATTTGGTGGGAATCCAATGATATTCCAGCACTTGGAAGGATCGTGGTTAGTTTTTCCACAGTGAGGACATGGGAACCGTTCAGTCTGTTTCTCAAATGGCACACGTTGCCGTTCAGTCTGTTTCTCAAAGGGCACACGTTGCACTGTTTTCTCCATCTTCTCCTTGGATTCAACACGCGATGCATAGCCCACCACGTTCGCTCTTTCTTCTTGATTACGCGCTATGTTACGGTGAGTTTCTTCTTGTGTAACCGTGGCATACACTTTGTTCACAGAAGGCAGGGGCGAGCTATTCAATATTTGTGACCGTAAGTTGCCAAATATGGCTTCGTCCAAACCCATAAGAAATTGGTAGACTCGGTCATGTTCCCTCTCTTCTTCAGTCTCCTTCGCATATGCACATTTATCTCCACATGCACACGCCTTGCGAGCTTTGCTCCCTTCAAGCTCGTCCCATATTCCTCGCAGCTTTGTGTAGTATTCTCCCACACTGCTGCCAAGTTGTTTTATATTAGCCAAGCTCGTTTTGAGCTGGTACTGACGGGAGAAATTTTCCACAGCATACCTTTCTTTTAGGTCGTCCCAAAGATCCTTCACCTCATCAAAGCATTTGATGAATGGTTGGAGCTTTGGGTCAATGGTGTTGTGTATCCAGCCATTGATCATAGAGTTACACATCTCCCAAGCTCGCCATTCTTCTGCGTCTTCCTCGTCTGGTTTCTTCACGACTCCGGTTATGAATCCCAACTTATTTTTGGCCTTAAGTGCGTTTTTCATGAGCTTAGCCCAATTTTCGTAGTTGGCCTCTCCGCGCAGCAATACAGTTGTAAGCAAAATGCCTGGGCTATCTGAGTTTGCCAGGTGATACGGGGACGCCGGGTCCGACGGCTTCAACTTGCTGGCTCCTTCTCTGGCCATACTCGTAGGGCTAGCTTTCACACTTGTCTTCACAAACTTTGCGGAAAGCGTGGTTTATCAGGAATGCTCTGATACCAAAATAAACTTGGTATTTTGATTGTGTTACTGTTATATTCAAAAGAAGCCTTTAAATAGGCAAACCAATACAAAGGCTACGTACTGGAAAGAGGAGCAAAACAAATTCTTACAAACAGAATCTCTAAGATCCTAACAATCTCCAATATCTAAACTCCTAAACAAATATTATCTATAGTTACAAACAGAATCTCTAAGATCCTAACAATCTCCAATATCTAAACTCCTAAACAAATAATCTCCAATATCTAAACTCCTAAACAAATATTATCTATAGTTACAAACAGAATCTCTAAGATCCTAACAATCTCCAATATCTAAACAATCTAATATCTAAACAAATTAACAATCTCCAATAGAGATTAATAACTGTCTTTTATATTATTCTGTTCCTACAAGGATACTTTGAAAAGGATTATTTCAATCTTCCAGCTGGTAATGTAAACATTCATGTTTACATGTTTGGTTAATGGAATCCACAAAAAGAAAGTTTTTGTTACCTTTATTGCATGTACATTATTCAGTGTGGCACTAACCATTTTTGGGGTGTTGAGTAACCATTATCCATGGTAGCAAATTTTCTAGCAACTAACGCTATGAATTGATTAAGGCTATGATAGAAGTTTGTTTGTTTTTTTTTTTTATTTTAATGGTGTACGTACAACTTGGTGAGAACTGTTACTTGCAATTTATTTGTTGTGGTTGTAATTGTTTGCCTTTTTTGATGCTTTCTAAATGGCACATTAACTGTTACTTGCAATTTATTTGTTGTGGTTGTATCTTTATTTAACTTTTTTTGTCAATTCTTTTTCCTCCTTTACTATCTCTTTCTCTCTATTAAAATGACATAACTTTATATCCTTTAAAATGATACACATTTTTTTTCGTCAAATAATAATAATAAAATAATCATATAGTGACTTATCTTCAAAGTGTAGTTGTTCTAGGAGTTTCTCTAGGTATCTTAATTTGTCTTTTATCTATGAAATCTAAGATCTAGAGCAACCCATCTATACAATTTATAGATCTCGAATATACACAACATATAGAAAAAAACAATCATACGATTTCATGGTTTGCAAGTTTATCTAAAATTTCTCTATTCTTATCTTACGGTTTCACAGTTAGTCGAATTTCAATACTTTGTTTGGATTATGCAATTGAAAATTGAGAATGTGAAGAATGAATATTTAGCAACGTGATAGGCTGGAGTGGAAGGAAAAAGGGATTTTGAATAAAGCATTGTTATAACCTTGACACAACTAACTTGTGGTACGCAAAAGTCACTAACATTGATT
>JAVKPL010001380.1:0-16389 GCA_032173675.1 Gastrolobium villosum | reverse complement strand
TTATTTCAATCTCCTGTTTAGAACAAGATGGTTATACTTTCAGTATTAGGGATGGTACTTTTTCTATCATTTTGAATGATATGGTTTACGGTACTGCTTCTTTAATAAATGGATTGTATGTGTTGGAAATGGGAAATGAAGTGCTCAATATAGATGTGAAACGACCTAGGACGGATAATCAATCTTATCTTTGGCACTGTAGACTAGGGCACATAAATGAAACAAGATTGTCTAGGATGCATAGAGATGGATACCTGGACTCCATGGATTTGGAATCCTATGGACAGTGTGAATCTTGTCTAGCTGGGAAAATGATTCAACAAAAGCCCAAAGGGCTTGAGAGTCATAGGGCTAGTGAGTTATTAGAACTCATTCATACTGATGTATGTGGCCCAATGTCTATTGAGGCTAGAGGTGGATATTCTTATTTCATTACCTTTACAGATGACAAATCAAGATTTGGGTATATATACCTAATGAGATATAAATCTGAAGCGTTTGAAAAGTTCAAAGAGTTTAGGAATGAAGTGGAGAAACAACGTGGCAAGATGATTAAGACATTACGATCAGATCGTGGTGGTGAATATTTGAGCCACGAGTTTCAGGGTTTTCTGAGAGAAAATGGAATTCTCTCACAATTTACCGCTCCTTACACACCACACCAAAACGGTGTCTCCGAAAGGAGAAACAAGACCTTGTTAGACATGGTTAGGTCTATGATGAGTGAGACTCAACTTCCAAAATCGTTTTGGGGATATGCCTTAGACACAGCGGCATACCTTCTAAATAGGGTACCGTCTAAATCTGTTCAGACCACACCATATGAGATATGGAGTGGTAGAGACCCAACCTGAGTTACCTCAGGGTATGGGGATCGCCAGCTTATGTCAAAGCGTTGACATCAGACAAGCTTAGTGCTAAGAGTACTAAATGTCTATTTGTGGGGTATCCTAAAGGTACTAAGGGATACTACTTCTACTCCATGGAAGAACGCAAAGTGTTTGTGTCAAAGAATGCTGAGTTCCTTGAGAAGGATTTGATCTCTCAAGGAGGCAGTGAGAGTAAGATTGATCTTGAAGAAGTGCAAGATCCACAAGAACAGATTGAGGAACCCGAGTCTGCTCCGCAGGCGACGTTCTCCAATGGAGAAGTAAACACACAACTCCGTAGATCTACGAGGGTCATCCATCCACCTGAAAGGTACGGGTTTGTGATTGAGAATCAGCAAACTGTTGAGGATGATGAACCAAGTAACTACGAGGAGGCGGTCAAAGATGTTGACTCCTCAAGATGGCTTGAAGCCATGGAATCTGAAATGGATTCGATGTATCAGAACAAGGTATGGACCTTGGTTCCTAAACCGCAAGGAATAGTTCCTATCGGTAATAAATGGGTCTTTAAAAGAAAGACTGATGCAGATGGCAACGTTCAGACCTACAAAGCTAGGTTGGTGGCGAAAGGGTATCGTCAAAGACAAGGAGTTGACTATGATGAAACTTTTTCACCAGTTGCCATGATCAAATCTATTAGGATCATGCTTGCAATAGCAGCATACCACGATTATGAAATTTGGCAAATGGATGTCAAGACCGCCTTCTTGAATGGGTTCTTGAAGGAGGAAGTGTACATGACACAACCTGAAGGCTTTGAAAACAAAGATCAGGAGCATATGGTATGCAAACTACAAAGGTCAATATATGGGCTAAAGCAAGCATCAAGGAGTTGGAATATACGTTTTGATGAAGTCGTTAAGAGTAACGGTTTTATCAAGAACGAGGATGAACCTTGTGTTTACAGAAAGGTTAGTGGGAGTAATGTCGTCTTCCTAGTGCTCTATGTAGATGACATATTGCTAATAGGAAATGACATCCCCACATTAAAAATAACGAAAGAGTGGCTTTCAGAAAACTTTACCATGAAGGATTTGGGAGAGGCAGCCTTTATACTCGGTATAAAGATCTATAGAGATAGATCCAAGAGGCTGCTGGGTTTATCTCAATCCACGTACGTTGACAAGATGCTAAAGAGGTTTAGCATGGAAGGGTCGAAAAGGGGTTTTCTTCCTGTCAGTCATAGGGTACACCTATCAAGGGCTATGTGTCCTAAGTCACAGCCTGAGAAGGATCGCATGAGTGGAATTCCATACGCTTCGGCTATTGGATCCATCATGTATGCCATGATATGTACGAGACCAGATGTCTCATATGCTTTAAGCATTACGAGCAGATACCAGTCAGACCCTGGAGAGGGTCACTGGACGGCAGTCAAAACCATCCTTAAATACTTAAGAAGAACTAAGGATGCGTTTCTGGTCTATGGTGGGGTTAATGAGTTAACAGTGAAAGGGTTCACTGATGCCAGCTTTCAGAGTGACAAAGATGACTGCAAGTCACAGTCAGGATTCGTATTCACCTTAAATGGTGGGGCAGTGTCTTGGAAAAGTTCCAAGCAGGAGACAACAGCAGATTCAACGACAGAGGCTGAATACATAGCTGCTTCAGAAGCAGCTAAGGAGGCAGTGTGGATCAAGAAGTTCATAAATGAACTAAGGGTGGTTCCAAGCGTGGATGAGCCCATACAGTTGCTTTGCGACAACACAGGAGCCATTGCGTAGTCAAAGGAACCTAGGTCTCATCAAAGATCTAAACACGTGCTCCGCAGATATCATTTGATTAGAGAAATCATTGATAGGAATGATGTAAAAATGGATTATGTTCCCACAGACGATAACCTGGCCGATTCTCTGACAAAGGCAGTTTCTCAGAGAAAACATGATAGTCATTATGAGGCTTTGGGCATACGACTTAGGTCTGATTGGCTCTAGGCCAAGTGGGAGCTTGTTAGCATATGGGTGTCCTAGAGACAATCTTTTGATTAAATAAAGGACAGTAGATGTAGAACTTTGTTTGTCGCAAATAAATGAAAGCACTATTTATTCAGTTTCATATTGTGTCTCGATATTACTGTTAATATTATATGAACGAACTGGATAAACCCCTTGGAATAGAACAGGTATCTCTTGAGTATCTGTGATGAGATCACGATCATGAGGATTCAAGGATATTGCATGTCTATTCCTAATTATATGTTCCTAGTCTAGAGACACTGAGTTTGGGGATCAGTGATCTCGAGTAAAGACTAGTACGACTTATCTACTTGTATATGGATACAAGGTAAAGACCTCATGAGCTGCAGATATGGAGATATCTTAGCTAAAGTCGTGGGTGGACCTATAAGAGTATAGCTCGCACTGAACAGACCCAAAAAGAGACTCTATGAGGAAATCTCACAGATAGTGTCATTAGAGTAATCTCTTTATGTTTGGGTATGTCTTTCCTTAGACCAGAAGTTATTACCTAGACTGTGTTCTTGAAGGCATGTTTTGATTGTATACCTCGTCTGCCTGAAACATGGAGACTCATAGGTATACTGTTGGGCGTGTCCTTAAAGGGCACAGGGCTAGGGTAATAAGCTGAAGGAATTCGTCAAATCTCTGTGAGAGATTAGGTTATCTGTAAACCGGAGAAATCGGGATGACATTTACAGGGACTCGGGAATCTATGCATAGTAAAAGAGATCATGAGATGATCTGCCTTTAGAGTCAGTAAATTGAAGATTCCCTATTTCGAATAAAGCTTACCCTAAACCTCAGGGGTTGATACATTTCCTTACCCTAGGTTAATGGGAAGATAACCGAGACGAAGGGAAATACATATGGTAACCAAATATGTGCAATAGGTTGATCAAGTCATTAATCTGACTAGTTCTGTGGCAACAAAGCATTGTTAGTGCTCTGTGTTGTCATTAATTGGGTTGTGGGCTTGTTGGGCCCAAGCCCAGTTATGTCAGAAGCTAAGTTGGACCTAATGGGTCACACACTAACACCTTGTAGTCATGATGGACTAGCTTTAAAGGTATTGGACCTAATAATGGTTGTTAGCCCAAGAAGCTGTTTGGAAGCCCACCTAAATGGGTGGGTGGTGCATGGAGTTTAGTAATGGGCTTGGATAGTCCAAGCCATTACTAATTAATTTAATTAGTTAAATTAATAATCAAATATTTCAATTTCGAATTTTGAATTTGAAATTTGAATTTTGAAATTTGAATTTAGAATTTGAATTTCGAAATTCGAATTTTGAATTTGAAATTTGAAATTTGAATTTTGAAATTTGAATTTGGATTTGAATTTTGAAATTCTAATTTTGAATTTGAAATTTGAAATTTTGAATTTTGAATTTTGAATTTGAATGTTTGAACGTTTGAATTCAAGTGTTTGAATTCGAATTTGAATTGGTTTTGAAAAGTTGTTTCATAACAAAAGGATAAGACAGGATCTTATTGGAGCATATTCCTTGGATCAAGAAGCATCTTTGGAAGCACTTCCTTGGCTGTTTGGTGCGCAAGTTTAAGTGATAAGAATGTCATCTTATCACTTAAAACAAACCTCCATTCAGATTTGGTGGTTGAGGGAATCAGTGGGTGAGTTGATTCAAATTTTGAATGCAACTACTCAATATATTTGGACCCTTTCTAGGGCTGAATTATGCGCATGAAAAGTATATACTATATGATAGTTTATGAATTTAAGTTTAAATTATTTTGAACTTAATTTCATGTGGATAAGATTGGAGGTTGTTGGCAAAATCTGTTTTGCAACAGCTCCACCTTATCCTCCCTAATCCATGCGCAAATTTCAAATGGTTTTGAAATTTTGTTTTCATTTTGAATGATTTAAATCCCTCCTCCTCTCCAAGTGTGAACATGACTTGTTCCTCACCTTAGGGTTTTGTGAAAACCTAGCCAACTCTCCTCCATCTATGCACCATTCTATAGGGTAGTTCACTACACCTTTCCAAACAGAATACCTAGCCTCCACCTTCACCACTTGTGCGCATAGCAAGCCTCACTGTGGTTTTCATCTGGTGGCTTTCAAGAAAGGGTTCTTGCATCATTGACGAACGGTGGTGTGGATCACCATTAGAGGGTTTGAACCCTTCAAGCCTGACATCTGATCTCCCTGACTGATCAGGCCAAAAACAAGGTAACATCATGCTGTCATGTATGTTCCGCAGTAAAATTTTTGTTTTACACCTTACATGCATCGGCCTTCAAAGGCCAGTTTACTTTCAAGAAGGTGCATGATAGATGTGGTGATATATACATATTTTAGGAAAGAAGCCATTTTGTTGCTAAGAGTACTCAGTCAAACTTTTATCTGCACAGCACACGTTCGCCTCTGTCCTAATAGGGAACTCACATTGTTAAATCATTAATAGCTCATTTCTTCTTCCTGTCAAAACCTTGCAGTGTTTGAACATGTTACATGATAGATTCTTAGGGGCTCTGGAATAAAAGAACACTAGTGATGCTGAAAGCGAGCTTTTTAAAATTGGTTAAAAAGAAAGTTGATATTTCATTTAAGAAAATCTCCTTAATAATGGGATATTAAACACCATTTCATTTACTACAATGGATCAATTGGTACGGGTTAATCCCAGTTAATAAGTAGTCTCGAGTTTGAGTCCAAGTAAGTAATTGTGTTAAAAACTTTCTAAATAGAGAGTTTTGCTGTATTGTGATTAAGATGATGTCTCTATTGAGAAACAGACTTGTTCATATCATGTTATTTTAGATGCAATGTGGCAAATGAACTTGAGGTCAAGTGAAACAATGGAATCAGGACTAACCCGAGCATCCTGGAGAACCAGATTATTCATATTATATCAGAACTGGTGTTTGTAGATTTGGAGCAACATGTCAATTTAACCATCCTCCTAACAGGAAGCTGGTATAAACTACATTGCTTTTAGACAGATTATGATATTAAATTAATGATCTATATCCAGAATATTCATATAACATCTTTTCCCCTCCTTTTTTTCCTTTTTAATCGTCATCAACTACATGCTCCAGTGATATACTGATAAAGCCTCTATCTATCTATCCAAATGAGGTAAAATGAAAATTGAAAAACAAGGAGAGAAAAAGGTTCCTTTTTAAAATTTTAGAGAATTCGAATTTAAAAACTGTAAAATAAGAAGTAAATTATATTATTCATATAACAATATTTTGATTTTTTGGACCCGCAGTTCGCCAGAGCACCTTTACTTGGAGCATTTAAATATCTACAACCGAGAGAGAGCCATAAGGGTCAAGGGAAATATTTCTATGTACACCAAACTTGTTTGTTTGTATGCTGAAAATAGTATTATGCGTAATATACATCTTAATCTTCAAACTCCAAATTAGCATAGATTTTCAAGTTTGATCACACATACGTGTATGACAGCCAGCGCAGTATCTTTTTATGTCAATGAGGAGTCAATTTGGAGGACTTAGAACTGGAGTTGGTTGTTGTTGATGAAGACTCTTCCTGTTTTGCCTTCTGCAGAAACATAAAACTACTGTCAGTTTGATAAGCACTAATGAGGACTCACATCTCTTGCCTACAAAAATCATTTGAAAACATTGCACTTTTGAGTTGAATGCAGGTATATTCATGCATTATTTATTGTCCTTTTTAATTTCTGAACTGTCCAGGAAGTACCTTCCTAGTGGGCTGATCTCTGGCATCAAGATCCAATTCTATGACTTTCTGTCCTGACAGGATTTGCAAAGCAACAATGCCAAAACTGTATACATCATTGGCAGAGGTTAGCTTGGCATTACTTATGTATTCTGGATCCATGTAGCCTATGGTTCCTCTAACATCAGTAAAAAACCTTGCTCTCTTCCATCCCCATCATCTTTGCCAGTCCAAAATCAGACAGTTTTGCTTGGTATTTCTCAGTCAAGAGGATGTTCGTAAGCTAACAATTGAAATCAGTATGAGGCATTACCATAATGCTTACTGAAAACATTATTTTATACTTAAGTGCATTTTTTTAATTAAGTACCTTTATATCTCTATGGACAACGTATCCCTCTATATGATGGTGGAGATACTTGAGTGCGAATGAACATTTTTTATTTGATTTTTAAGAAGGAACCTGTCATAATTAAAGATATTGGGTCAAGGAACTTTGGGGTAGCAAAGTTGGTAAGGGAAAAATGGAGTGGTAAGCTCTATGCTGTCAGATCATTGAGAGAGGCCCAAATGTTGTATTTTTTTATTTTTAAACTCAATTTCTCTGCCTATGCATATTTTCTCTAATTGTTAATTTGTTATCTATTTGGATTGTCCTTAGGTTAGTTACTGTCTTTGTCTTTAGGAAATTGTAACAGAATTGGATTTTGAAGATTGATGTGCATGTTCAAAGGGAGATTATAAATCATAGGTCCCTGAACCATTCCAATATCATTAGATTTAAGGAGGTAAGAACTATTTTTTTTATTTTTATTTTTACATTGGATATCATTTTGTAAGTAAGAAAAATCCCTTATCGCTCTTTTTCCTCTGTCCTTATTTTCTTCTTCTTCCTCGTTCCTCCATCTTTTGTAGAGCTTTGTGCTATTGTTCCATTTTTAATTTTGATCCTCTTGGTTTCATTCTTCTAGATCTGGATTTTCTACTTCTAGTTTTTTGTTTTTGCTACTCTTTTTTTTTTGTTAAATCTTAAATATTTGTGATTCTTGAGAAGGAGAGTGAGCGGGAATTTCTGGAACTTATGATTGAAGCTAAATCGAAGTTATTAGATCTCATGGTATCAATGTTCACATGGTTCTAACTCATTGTGGTGAAACTTTGTGCCTATTTTGGAACCCTAATTTGTTTGCATTTGGGGCTTAAATTTCAATTTGCAACCATGAACACATTCTATTCTCGTTAGCTAATTTAAGTTCTTGCTCTGTTGCTCTCTTGCTCTCTCTCTCTCTTTGTTCTCATTAGATATGTATGTTCTGTCTTTCTCAGCATTTTTTCATAGTATTTATAATTTTTGCATTTATAGCTTGGATAACTGGTATTATAGAATTCTGATATTGATGACAAAAAATCTTCTGAAAACAGAGATTGTCATCGATGCTTTATCCATATGGTAATTTATATATGTTTGTGTATGTGCAAAATCATGCACATGTTTATTTACCTTTTTAGTGGCTGCACTTTTGAATTTTGTTTTCTTGTTCCAATTCTAAATTGTTTCTCTTTTTTTCTTGTTGATTATTTTTTTTAGATTGATGTTTGTTTTGTTTGCTTGGCAGTATGACCACATAAATGGTTTGGAACTCTTTTATGTGTTTGTTCCTGTTCTGGTGACCAAGTCACTAGCAAGAGAAACTAGACTCACATGGATGCTGTTCAAACCTTGGTATGCTGCATAACATCTCAAACAAAGCAAATTCTTTTTTGGCAAAAGAAGAATTTGGTTGCTTTGTATTGTGCAGGCGGCGTTAAGGTCAAGATTTGTGGGTTGGTTCAGTACCTTAACCTTTTTGGAGTTTCTGTTGTTTACACTATAGCAGCTTCCATAAACATGTTGTGAGTTTGAAATTCTAAGTGATGTTAAAAGATGTAATATTATTATTATTATTATCGTGCAAGCAATGTAAGGAAAATAGTATAATTGGCTAATTTGTGTTGTTGATCTAACAGGGTAATATCAAATAATTGACTTTCTTGAGTTTTATTTTTGTTTAAAGTTCAAACCCTTTTACTTAAAATATTCTTTAGTTTATTTTTTTATGTCTGTCTATGGTTCCAGACATAGATTCCCAATTTTATTTTTGTTTTCTTGTGTTAATAAACTAGTTTGTCTCGGTGAGAATATGTGTGTGCATGCAAATGTGTTAGAGAGAATTTATCGAGTTGATGCTAATTTTTTCTCACGGATCATGCTCTGTGTTAAGTGCCTTCAATTGTTTTATTGTTTTTTTTAATTTACAGCCAAAAAAAAATTAAAATTTGGGTAGAGTAATATTATAAAAAAAAATAAAAAATGTATTTTTTTTTATTTTCTACCTACAAATTAGCCACATTTATAATGTGGCTAATATAACAATGACCGTGGCAAATATAATGCTACCACACTCATGACAGCAGTAGCAAAGTGAGGAAAGAAATGTGGCCAAATAAATGCCACGCTAAGATCAGCCACATTAGGCAAAAGTGTGGTAGTTTGGTTTAGCCACATTTTTTGTTAAATTTAGCCAGGTTTTGCAATGTGGCTAAAAAATCTTTTTCTTGTAGTGATTATGTATCTATATAAGACTCTGTTTGTCGTTATATACGGATGTGATGTGAATGTGGTTATCTCTTTGTGGCTTATATGCCCGGAGTGTATGGCTATCTCCGTATGGATTATGTTCCCGGAGTTTTGTATAAGTAATGTGCTGTGAGGTAGAACCTCGTGTTAGTGGGACTGTTAGTACAGCCGATGGCATGTTACCTCTTCTTGCATGAATTATAAGGACAGATTCTTTGATTGGTGGGGCATTGCACCTGGGGCCCTTAGGACAGCAAGAGCTCGAGGGGTTAAACCTAAGGATGTTCTTACCCACTGCATTGGAGGATTGTATCTTGTGAGGAGCGCAAGAGGTGAATTTGGATAACCGTAAGTGAACAGTAATCTGTCTAATAGGATGAAATGTGTGAGGTGCCATGAGATGGTAGTTTGAGGTATGATTTTGGGCACTCGGAGGTGTGCGTGTTCATGTACCAAGTGTGGTATTATGTAATTGTGGTTTTACGAAAATTGTGAAATGAATCGTTGGATTATCACCCTATGTGAAGGGAATGAAAAATTGATTAGTACTGATGGATTGAGTCAAGGTCTTCTGGGAAGGCTTGTGATGGCGAGATGTTAAGCTAAGTTGGTGGCCAAAGTGGCCAATGATTTTAATAAGTGAGTAATTGTGATGTAGTCAAGTAAGAAGGGGTGGTACTAGCTGTTAAATAGAATGGTGTTTGGTGAAATAAAAGGTTGATATCTCTGCCCTGGTGGTAGAGTTACTGATGCAGTGGTATAGATGCAAATTACAGTGAGAGATGTGTTGAAAATACACAATGTTGATGTTGTTCTTGGCTAGGTACCAAGATATATGATTGAGAGTGCTAGTAGTAATTTGAATAGTCCGAGAGACTTGTGTAACCGCCGATATGAAATTATGAAAGTAATGATAGTGATGGATTTAGTCCTTGTGGCATGATAAATAGGCTTTGAAAATCCCTATATGATGAGACAGGTATGAGAGTGTAACGCCCTCCCTTGTATGCATCCAAGAGAGTCGTTTGCTAAGCGGAATTAGAGTCTTTAACGTCACATAACCAAACCAGAGATTCTCATTCTAACTACACAACCGCACCGCGTTTCAAAATTCTTAACACTTCTGTTTGGACGATAAAAAATATTTCAAATGATTTAGAAAGAGCACATTGAGGGCTTCGCGTGCATATAAAATAATAGTAAATCGGAGTTCGTTAGCTCATAAAAACACCACCCGTAAGGTGCACTGTTAAAAATTCAGCACTTAAGACATTCAAAAATTCCTTTCGCAAACGTTTCCCAAAACAGCCGCTGTTCATAAAAGATCCAAGCAAAATAGAAGATGGTAAAGTCTACAGTCATCCAAGGGTACCAAAATATTAAGCATTACAGTCATCCAATCAATCAAACAGTAACAGTGAAAGTCCATGCATCAGCAAGCAACAGCAAACATCACTCCTTCAAATGCTTTTACGCCCTCCTGCCATTTAGGAAAATAGCAGCCCCGAAGGGGTGAGAATAATCCCAGTAGTGTGGCAACAAAACCAATAATATAACAGTATTAACTAGGCACAAAATCATAAACAGTCACTTCAACATATCCTTGTTCCTTTTCCTTTTCCTTTTCATCATATATATACATATTGCGTATATAACGCCTTTCCTTTGCGCTTTTAGCACCGTCGTGCGCGCACTTCACAGTGGATATCATATACATGGCACCTGAGCTCTGTGGATTCCAACTGTGGGCCTATGCGGACTGATGCCAAGTGTCCCATACCCTGGTACCTTAGGGATGCCTATATGATGCTTGCTCAAACACATGGTCCTGTACATAACTATTCTAAAATGCAAGGCTTATATGATCTTGGTACATGCATGCCATGCTATGCTTTCACACACAAAGCGTAAAAATAAATGCGGTATGATGTAAGGTGCATGCTTATATACTTTTCATATACGTTATGCTGCCACATAACAACTTTACCTCATCATCATATGGCCATCACGGCACATTCTTGGCAGTTTTCTTTCATCATAAGGAACATATTACTTTTACGGAGTATGGAGCATCATGTCACAACTTTATACCAGTAGTCAATAGTCACATTAGGTAATATCGCCTGACACTTACCTTGTGCGCTTTAAATAATACCAAACAGCAGCGAACTATGCTACGTTTCTCACTTCTTATGCGCACCTAAATCAATTACAATCAATCATTTACGGCGACGGTTTACAGCAGAAATAGTGAGCATACAGCAACGTTTTTACAGCAGAAACAGTGAGCATACAGCAGCGTTTTACAGCAGAAACAGTGAGCATACAGCAGCGTTTTACAGCAGAAAACAGTGACGTTTGTTCTTAAAACAGTGAGCAGAAAATAGGGACGTTTGTTCTTAAAACAGTGAGAAGTGACAGTGTTGTTTTACAGCAGAAAACAATAACACCTCACAGCAGAAACAGTGACCATTTTCAAATAGAAATAGTGGCATTTTGGACATCAAAACAGTGGCAGAAACAGTGGCATTTGAGCGTCAAAACAGAGACATAATCAATGGCATTTGAACATCAAAACGGTGACATAAACAGTGGGATTTGGACCTCAAAACCGTGACATCCTTAGTGGTATTTGCACATCAAAACAGTGGCATGAATGGTAGCATTTGAGCATTAAAACAGTGGCATTTTGTAATGATTTTTGAATATCAAAACAGTGGCTTAAACAGTGATTTTTGGACATCAAAACAGTGGCATAAATAGTGATTTTTGAACATCAAAACAGTGGCATATGTAGTGATTTTTGAACATTAAAACAGTGGCATAAATAGGAGTATTTGAACATCAATACAGTGGCATAAAGAGTAGTGTTTGAAGATCAAGATGGTGATCATTTTATGCAGAAACAGTGGCACATTAAGTACTAAAATAGTGAGCATTTTTGTGCAGAAACAGTGGCATGTGAGGCACTAAAACAGTGAGCATTTTGTGCAGAAACAGTGGCATGTGAGGCACTAAAACAGTGAGCATTATGTGCAGAAACAGTGGCATCAAAATGGTGATCCTTTCAAACAGATACAGTGGCATGTTTATCCTCAAAACAGTGGCACATTCATACAGAAACAGTGGCATCAAATCAAGCATGACAAGGAGACTTTCATACCATAACTAAAGCATACAAGTCATCATCAAATAGCTCCACCATTATACCTTCACCATGCTCAATCAAGAATCCAAAACAAAACAGAATCAAGGAGACATCTCATGCACACACATGGTTACACACAATGGAAGAGGTCTAAGTTCTAAGCTTACCTCTTGAAGCACACCCTAGTTGATCAAAGATGGCACACCACACCTTCTAGTTCCACCCAACAACACGTTCACCCTTCCTATAGGATGGTCTATGCGCATACAATGGTGAGGAGAACACTTTGGACAGATTCCAAGGGTGAGGAACTCGGCTGGACAGTGAGGGAAAAGAGAGGAAAACGCTTGCACTACTCTTGGTGTATAGGCCACGGTTGAGTGGGTGTGAGGGAGATGAGTTAGCAAAGTCTTTCTTTCTCCAAGAGCTCCTACACTACACGGCTAGAGAAGTGGGGAAGAGGAAGGATGTTGGCTGAATATGCAAAGTGAGGCCAGCCCTCCTTGTGCGCACAAATTAAAGGGGAGAGGGAGGAAGGGTTGGAATGATGAAGCATCATGGCAATTTCTGATTTCTTGTGGAAGTGGGGCTGCAAGTTTGGTCAAAACAAGCAAGGAGCTTGCTTCCAGCACACTCTAGGCGCATGCAAGGAGGTGGAAGGGGGAAGTTGTCATCATGTGCACATGCAAGGTTGGTCTCTTGGTCAACAAGCTATGCAGATTTTGTGTCATAAAAATCTGATTTAAGACCTCTCCATGTGCGCCTAAGTGAGGAGGATGCAGCCCAAAAGAAAAGCTAAGGAGTACAAGTGTCTTCCATGCAATAAGGTTGAAGGCAAAGGATGCACATGCAAGAGGTGAGGTGGCGGTCATGCAAGGGGTAAGTTGGAAGATTTTCCAAGTCTTATCTTCTTCTTATGCGCATAAATGAGGAGGAATGATACATCTAGCCATGTGGATGTTCCTTGCTACACAAGACAGCCTTGTAGGACAAGGCTTAAGGGAGGTAAGAGTGGGTTCAACATTGGGCTAAACAAGATAGATCCAAGGACCTCTTTGGGCCATCGGCCATCACAAGAGAAGTCCAACAAAGCAAGCCTAAAGGTGACAAGTCCACACACTAGCCCACTTCCCAAGCCCTTTAAACACCAAAGCCTTATAACACACAATCAAATTACTCATATGATTTTAATGAAAGTTCACATGCCTACATATGCACTCTCCTATCATTTAATTTAAATACTTCACTAACTTACTTTAGTCCCATCCTAGGGTAAAGGTCATGTAATTCGCAAGCCACCAAACATGAACCAACAATTCGAATTCTACACATGCATCTATATCATTATACACTTATGTATTTTACTAATTATGTGGGATGTTACAGAGAGAGAGAGATGATATGTGACCTTGGAATGATACGTACTGGTTGAATAAAATGATGATGAAGGTGATGTGTATGGAATGAAACACATGTGGAATCGATAACATGAGTATGGAACGGTAATTAAAGAAAGTTGTTAGTGGAAATCTTGGGCATGTTTCCTTTAATGGGAGAAATCAATGTAAGTATGAGATAATAGATAGAGATTCATGAGTGGATTCGTGGTTGAAGGCTTTGAAACGGCCAAAGTAATGTATAAATTGTAATGTGTGGTCCATTGGGTACCCTTTTAAATGTCTTGAGAAAGAGATTTGCCATTGTGTTTTGGTGAAAGTGGTAAACTTGTAAGGTTAGATTGACAGTTGAGCACAGAGATGGTGCTTGTTTTAAGATAAAGTGCAGAGGTAAAATTGCACGTTGTAGGTTAAGAACATGAGAAAAGAAAAATGTGTATATACGAGTTGTGGCTAAGTGCCAAAAATGGGGATTATTCCCTCAGAAAATAAAAGTATAGTGAGCGGGAACTAGATGATTACTCGGTGAAGTGCACTGAGGGGCTGTGAGATTCCATAACAGTGTTTAATGTGGAATAAGAAATGTGGAAAAAAAAATTGATGAAGAAAGCTAATACCCCGTAGAAATAAAAGTCAAAGAAGGATAATTGCGGCTGTAATGAGTCAGAAAGTAAAAGTTGCCTGTGTGGCACAGATTGAGCAAAACGTGGTATGACCCTATGCGTATAGTTGTTGATATATTAGCTAGGTAGGATAAACCGCCAAGAGAAATATGGGCTATATATGTTGGGTAGCCTGACTTGTGATAAGCAATTGGCTTGGTAAAACAGAGAAAGTGCGCAACTGCGATGTGCGCTCCAGCTGTTCACATGTGGTGGCACCGGATGAAATTGAAACTGGGGAGGACTTGAAGTCTCCCATTGGGCCTTTGAAATGCAAGGCCATTGTGAAACGAGGCTGAAAAGCCAAAATATTGAAATGTAAACAATTAGTTTGAAGCCCGCACACCTGATGAAGCTACTTGGGGACGGGAGATTGAGATTCTCCGGCTGTATCCTGAGTTAGCATATGTGCATAGTTGATTTTGCGGACAAAATTCCAAAAAGGTGAGGTGAATATAACACCTCGTAAATTCAAATGTGAATTTATTTGATAAAATGTGGATTAAAATGGTAGGATTAGTGAAAATCCTGAAATTGGGGTCAAAATGTGTACCAGGGGCAAAATGGTAATTTGCAAAAAAACGTAAACCGAGGCATGAAAAATGGAGTTGGGGATCTCAAATGGAAAAAATAATGCCGGATATGGAATCAGGACGAAAAATTGAGTGAATAGGCAAGTTTTGAAAATTTTGATGAATAGTGATTTTCTGGTGTATAATACTGCGGTATGAGTGTACCTATAAGTGTGGAATTTTTATCAATATTTTTAGGAAAGAAAAATATGTCATGGACCAGAAAAATATGTAGATTAAGAATTTATGATCAGAATTTTTATCGGGATTAAAGTTAAAACGCGTGTAGGACCCGCGGGTGGTTTAAGTGACTTGAAAGTCACAATTACACAGCATTTTCTCTCTCCTCCCTCTCTTCTTCCCCGTGAAGTGCAGCCCCTCCATGGCAAGTGAGGTCAAAATCTTCCTTTCCTTGTAACTTGGTCATTTCTCCACCAAATCTTGCAAACTTTGTGTTGAAATTTGTTGTAAATGGCCTTCTAAACACATTGGCACTAATGGCAAGCCTTGAATCCAACTATATTTTGCGAAAAACCCTCCTCTAGTCCGTGGCCAAGAAGCTTAGATTTGTGTTCATGGAGCTTTTAGGTGCTCCAATGGTGGAGTATGCTTAGGTGGAGCCATATACCATGCATTTGGGTGAGTTATTTCAACATTTCATTGGTTGATTTTTGAATTTGGATTATGGACCCTAAAGAGGGATTTTGTGATATGTTGTGTTAGAGAGCTCAAATGGAAAAATGCTATTAGATGATTATGTCTTAGAATGATGTATTTGAGCTAGAAATGCAATAAAATTATTGGTGAAAAATGCTCATAACTTCGGATTTTTGAATGATGCCTAAGATTTGTGAAAATTGAATTGTGTAAGAAATGGATTGATAAGTTGTTGCATGATATGTTAATATGATTATATGATGAATGAGAGTGTTAAATTGAATTGAAAAAGCCTTGGGGCATACTTTTTGAAGAATTCGAATTATGAAGGAAAGTGAGGAAAAATGATGCAAAAATGATGTAGTTGAGGTTGAATGATTGAAAATGATGTTTAAATGGATGATGGCATAGTGTGATATGGTGGAATGAGAGGAAAGAATGTGTGATGCATGGTGTAATTGGTAAATTGATCTATAAAAGAGATTGAAGTAAAATGGTATGGAAAAATAGCCTTAGGCTTAAGTGGTTATGTTGGTTAGCATTATTGTGAAGATAATTGACTATATGTGATTGATGATGATCATGTTGTTGATCATTTAGGTTGCCTCTCTTGGACGCTATGGTGGCGGATTAAACTTGGAGCTTACGTATGGAGCATTGGCTCGGTGTTGAGGTAACCTTTGGAACTGGGGTTTAGTCCCTTGTGTGCTCCACCACACCTAGTGGAAGGTTGTGGTTGGATTTTGTGTCATTGGACATTGTGTGATTATGTGTTTCATGCTTTATTGCTTGATATGTGTGAAATTGTTT